>JAQGBD010000289.1:0-36494 GCA_034698165.1 Punctoribates punctum | reverse complement strand
TATCTAAATGATCTTGTCCATATATTCACTCATTCTATAACATGTGTTTTCACTCAAACCAATCGATGAAAGTTTTGATGATTAAAACTTGAAAAGTGATTTGATAATAATTTTAGACATGAGCCAAGGTTATTTTACTGATAAAAGAGGAGATATCTTATCTCATATTTTAAACATAATTTTGAAATATATTGGTTTTAGTCTTAAATCACACTTAATGTTGAGTTTTCTGTTTTTACCCATCAATTAATTGACTTTAAATATAGAAAATATTCAGTATTTTCTCAGTTGAGTTGGTTTTGCTGTTCCTGTTTGTAAATAAAGGTTGAAAATAGAGTGTTTTCACCAAGTTCAATAAAAGCCAATGGCAATATATCTGCTGTTAATTCCGTTAATTCTTCTCTGTTTCTATCGTCGTAAGCAATGGATGTCTATTCTGTCCCGTTATGGTATACCCGGTCCTAAACCCAGTCTAATCTCTGGCAATAGAAATGACTTCAGAGGACTGTCGTCTATTGAAAGGCAGAAAAGTTTTGTTGAAAAGTATGGGAAAATAATGGGTTATTATAACGGCGCCAAACCCATCGTTTTGGTGGCCGACCCCGAGTTGGCCAAAAATATCCAAATCAAAGACTTCAACTACTTTTATGACAGACAGCACATGACACTAAAGGATGGTATGAATGCTATTCCAGATATGAGAGGAGCTGTACATCGGTGTCGAGGACAGCGTTGGAAACAAATCAGAACTATTCTGACCCCGACTTTCAGTGCATCTAAACTGAAGACAATGACCCCCATTATGGACGACGCAATCAATACTCTCATTGAATTAGTGGATAAACACTCAGAAGAAAGCAAAGAGTTCAACATTTATGACCTTTTCCAGGGACTGACCACAGATGTAATCGGACGGACAGCGTTTGGCGTTCAGATGAATGTTCAAAAAAATCCGAATAATAAGTTTCTTAAAGCGGCACAGGATGTCTTCAAAACACAGATCAACAGATGGTTTGTCCTTCCGATCAGTATATTACCCAAATTGGATCTCATTCTCTACCCCTACCGAAGACTCGATGAACAGATTAGGCATTTGTTCGGAAGGTCACCGACGAGTACTCTCCTCGACATGAGTCGAGACATCATTGAGTTGAGGAAAAAGGATCCCAACTCTCGGAGAAAGGATTTGTTGCAATTGATGATTGACTCCCGTATATCACACGAAGACATGTCTTCTATGAGTGACGACGAACTCACTGCGAGTACCGATCAAATTGAGGTCAAATCTAGTGAACCGACACAAGTCAAGGATGTGCTCAATAAGAAGACCATCGGTTTAACCGATACTGAAATCAAAGCTAATTGTGTCCTCTTCTTTGAGGCCGGCTATGAGACCACCAGCACTGCCCTTGGATTTGCAGCACATGTTTTGGTCAACAATCCCGATATTCAAGAGAAAGTGAGACAAGAGGTGAGGCAACTCTACGAAAGTGAAGGCAAACTGGACTTCAATACTGTGTCTAAACTCCAATACATGGAATGGGTTCTCAACGAAACGATGAGAATATATCCGCCATTAATAACATTCGTAACCCGAGAAACAATCCGTGACTACAAATACAAAGACATTACTATACCGAAGGGATCCTCCATTCAGTTCCCCACATATTACTTACATCATGACCCAGACTACTGGCCTGAACCGGAAAAGTTCGACCCTGAGCGATTTAGTCCTGAGCGCAAACATGAGATCAATCCTTCTTCGTGGCAGCCCTTTGGAAACGGTCCCCGAAATTGTGTGGGAATGAGGTTCGCCTTCTTCGAGATGAAGCTCTGTTTGGCAAAACTGCTTTTCAAATATCGTTTAGTACCTGGCCCCAATACTGAGCTAGGCAATTTACGGACAGAATGTAAACTGGTGTCTCTTTGTCCCAAATATGGGGTTTTTGTTAAGGCGGTTAGAGTTTAAAATAATTGATCATGTACAATTTATTTGATAATAAAATGATTCAGATTTTATTCATTTGAAAATCAACTTTTATTGCAGTAAATAAAACCTGGAATCAATTAGTAAGAGTAGGGTACCCGGGTACCCTACTAGTAAGTCCCACAAATTATGAGTCATAAATTATCATAATCCTTAGATCTATAAATGAAAGTTATTATAATTTGACTTGCTCATATTTATTATATCACATTTTATAAAAATGGTTTATATAAATAGAGAAAATGCCCATGTTTAGTTTTGTGTGCAAATAAGTGAATTTATTGCAATATTTGTATTAACATAACAGTGAAGGAAACGACAAAACCTAAGAAATTAAACAAAAATTTATTATTGATTGTGAAGACATTGAATGCCATATATTTGCTCTTCGAGTGGCAGTAAATCAATTGATTTATCAGAATATTCTTGGCATTCAATTCTCTTATACTGAGCATTGTTTTTGACTGATTTATTTGATAGAACAGCTCATTGATTGACAATCTTTTAGATTGGAAAAAGTTGATTGTGAATAAATAAACTAGGTTTATCGCATAGATTTGCGCGAACTCAACGGTGCCCTGGATCAAATCATAATAAGGGTCATTGAATTCCTTGGTGAGTGCAATTTGAGTCAAACGAAGACAATTTGATGTAAATAGAGAACAAATCCAAAGGAAGGGGAACAGACCAAGGTTACTGTTGACACTATCTTTCATACGTTGAATGAACAAGGTGTTTTCAAGTAAAATTTCAAAATTTAGACACTGATCCTCCGCTCCATTGAATTGATTTGTTGTCAGTCTTTTTTCCAACAAATGAATGGCATAACAGACGAGAATCAATAGGAGTGGAACCGATATGAAGAGCACAAACCCATAGATAGTCCAAAAGAAGTCTCTCAAAGAACAGGTTACACATTGTTGGGCATAAACCACGAAATTAATGGAAGAGTATACCACCAAGAACATTACTGACAATATGTTTAATTTGATTAATTTTTTTCTCTCGTTTTCTTTGAGACTCTGATTGAGTTCTTTCAATAGATTTATAATTTTGTTGGAATTGATTTTGAAATATAAGAAACCAATCAAAAGAATGATTGTTTTAAATAGAAATGATATCCGGAACAAACAATTCTTGATTACCGTAAAGTCCTTACATATAACGAAAATAGCATAGCATATGAATAATAAAAGTATGATCATGGTCACCACACTCAATAAAATTGTTACCACTTTATTGACAAGTTTTCGGTCGCTTTTATTAATTAATAAATTAATTCCATAGAAATAAAATATCGCTGAGAATGGAAAACAATACGAATTCATCTTGCCAAACTATTCTAGCTCAACACACCTCTAGCATTCAAACTTTTGTAAATGAAGTGCCAAGTTTAGTTGATAAAAGTAATTTTTATAATTTGTTTTCATTCAAAATGTTTCGTTGAATAAATATGACTCTGTTTTCAAATATTGAATCTTGCAATTGATTTTGATTGAATTGAACTTACTTGCGTATTTTACATAAAGGTATATTTAGAAGAAATACACATTTTTGTAAAATAAAAGCCAGAATTTGAACTTTCATCAAATATTTTATCAAGATTATTGGTATTATAGACCTTGCTCATTCTTGTAACTAATTATTTGAGTTACCCGTTGTTTATCACAATTTGAAAAAATTGGTGAAAAGGGTTTTTGAAAATATTAGGTTTTTATTTATTTCCAATAAATTCAGAAAACTATTTAAAATACATTTTGAATAAACTTGTAAAATATGATCACAAATAGCCAAGGAGCAACAACATTTCATGCGTCAAATATATTTCAGCTCTTTCGGTGTTTCCCACGTAAATCCTTTACGTCCAAAATGACCATAACAACTGGTCTTCTGGAAGATGGGCGAGTTCAAATTCAAGTCCCTTTTCGAAGACAAAATAAATTAGTGAAATGTTTATTTAGGTTGACCTAGTTCATTATATACCTGATGATAAATCCGGGTCTTAAGTCGAAATTGCTTTTAACGATTTCTACCAATTGTTTGTCGGTCTTCTTCGATGTCCCGAAAGAGAAGACAGTTATCGATAGGGGCTCTGCAATGCCGATGGCATACGAAACCTAAACAATTGAGCAAGGTTATTGACATGTTCAAACTAATATAATTGAATGAACTTACTTGAACCAAGCATCTTTTGCAGAGGCCGGAAGAGACCAGTGATTTAGCGACCCATCGGGCGGCATAGGCAGCAGATCGGTCTACTTTTGTTGAATCCTTTCCAGAGAAGGCTCCGCCTCCGTGTCCACCCCAACCGCCATAAGTGTCAACTATTATCTTTCGACCGGTGAGTCCGGCGTCAGCTCCGGGTCCGCCCAACACAAAGCGACCGCAAGGGTTGATGTGGTAAACAGTTTCGGAGTCCAAGTATTTGCTCGGAATTACAGTTTTGATAACTTTTTCCATAATCTCTGTTCTGAGGAAATCCAACGACACGTCATCTGAGTGTTGAGTAGAAATCACTACTGTATGGACTCGAGTGGGCACTGCCCGGCCCTTATCCGAGTAGTATTCAGCCGTCACCTGAGTCTTGCAATCTGGACGGGCCCACCAGAATTCGCCGCTTCGTCTGAGCTGGCTTATTTTCTCATTCAACTTATGAGACAAGACGACTGTCAAAGGCATGCACTCCTCTGTCTCGTCAGTGGCATAGCCGAACATAAGCCCCTGGTCGCCGGCACCGATCTCTTCGATAGTCTTGTTCTCGTGAACACCTGACGAGATTTCGTGCGACTGTTTCTGCAAATTGATTATAATTTTGCAGGTCTTGTAATCGAGGCCTAAATTGAAAATTGATTTCATAAGTAAAACACATTTTCTATAACTCTATTCGTTTTTAGATTATAATCAATTTGTTTATAAACTTTTGTCTCATTTAAAAAATGAGTTCATTGGCCTCAGAGCTGATTATAGATATCTTTTTCATTTTTACTATTCTCTAAGTTAAGCTATTTGTGTGAATTTCGATTTTTATCAAGGTATTTATCTAAGTTTAATGAATAGAATGGAGTTGATTGGTAAATTACCTTTACTTTCGTCGTCATATCCAATGTCTTTCACCGTTTTCCTGACCACTGCCTCAATGTCCACATTGGCTTTAGATGTGATTTCACCCAGAACAATGATCACACCAGACTTTGTGGCTGTTTCACATGCTACCTTTGAGTCAGGGTCAATTAGCAAATGGGCGTCCAGTATAGCGTCACTCAATTGATCGCAAAGTTTATCTATTTTTGAGAATAAACATCATGGTCAAATATAAATTCTATTTTGATGAACGAATAAGGTTAAATTGAAAATTTGTATTTACCTGGGTGACCTTCACCAACAGATTCTGAGCTGAACAAGAATGTATCATTGCTCTCAGAACCGTTGTCCAGGACATCATCAGTGACATTGAAATAAGCAGGCATCTTTTTAGAAAAAAAAATAGAATAATTAATTTCAATCACTTTTAATTGGTGATCGTAAAGGATCAAGTTCATATGAATATGAATTCTTATTATAACTTACATTGATAAATGATCAAGGAATTAATTCAAAATGAAGTTAATTCGGATTTGAATTATTAATATTCGGTTTTTCTTTCAATTAATAGCAGTTAACTAATAGTCTCTCCTTTTATACAATAACTGGCGGTTCTTATCTCATTCCGTGCCTTTGACGTCACCCGACTAGACTTTCTCCAGAGCACTTCTCTTGGCATATCTATTTCCTTTGAAAAATTGATAAGCAAGGTGCAAATATTCGAATAAAAATCAATTTTACAAGCTCAACTTTAATTATATTTATATTTATTCTCATATTTTAATTATTAAACAAAAATTATTAAGAATTTGATGTAAAAAAAGCGATAATATCTTGTCTTTAATGATTCGATTATCAGAAAATTCTTGGTATTACTCAATAAAATATTCCTTTTGTACTATTATTTCATAATATGTACTGAAAACGGCTTTTAGTGCACTTTAATCGCAAATCTATTGATTATAAGTTATTTCTTATAAATCATAAGTTATTGGTTCATAATTTATATTTCTTTTGGTATAAAAGTACTAAATTAGCGCTAATTTAATTGTTTTTGAATATTGAATGTCCTCGATTGTTGCATATTTCATCATTTGATAAAAATAATATAAATTAACAAGAATTTTGATATGAACAAGACTCAAGAAAGGATTGAATGATCGTCAAAATAAAATTAACCAGTTAGATGTAAAATATTTGTAAATATCCTGTGTACTTTTATAGCAATAATGAGACAATTCTCACAAACATTAATATCTTGGGCAGAAATAATGGCTCCTAAAGAGCAAAATCATTTTCATTCCGAGTTAATTAATCACAAAAATTCAACTTTTAATAACAAGAGTTATTTCAAAGGATTTTTCAAAAGGTTACTGAATTTTAGCTTGTTAATTAAGGGATATTATTTCTATATTGATTCATAAATTGTGTTTATTTAATAAATTTGTTTTGTTTTAATTTGTAGCATGACAATTTCTTCAATTTAAAAACAAGGTAATAGACTATTACTAATAGTCTATTACTAATACAATAGATAAGAAAATTGGCCATCTTGAAATTCAATTCATAGATTGAACAAGTTTTATTATTTTATACAAAATTTGCTTTACTATTTTAATCCTTGTCAAAATTTTTAAAATTTTGATTCATTTATTTATAAACTTAAAAAAAACAGTTTGAAAATGTCACTAACTTGGTCAAATAAAAAGGTCTATTAATAAATGTCTAACATTTGGTTAATAATTAAGTTCACTCTTCAAAGATTAATAACATTTAAGGAATAAATTATCTTTTTTGGGAAATTTCCAAAATCTGGTGAAGTAATGAACTGTCGTCGCCGGCAGAGCCTCTCCTGATCTGTGTTCAACCCTGGAGCTGGAATTACTGGATGTGGTGCCCGAAAGCTGGAATTCCGGCAAAATGTCTGTTAAACGCCATTAAACCCAATGTTATTCAACGCACTCGCAGTCATAAAACCCCTTAAATTAAGCTTACTTTCAATTCTGGGTGTATTGCAGGTAAACGTTTCCAAATCATATCAAAATAGACCTTTCAATTGATTTATAGTTCTAATAACTTATTTTCAATTTTACAAGTCAATTTACATTTAAGTTTTGAAAATAAATCAATTGTCCCAGTATCATGCTTTGTAAAATCCTAATGTCATTAAAATAGGAATAATTATGGAGTTAAACATGGAAAATTATTACCAACTTTTGCCAAGTAAACATGTTTTTAATTGATTTGTTAAATGTATTTTTGATATTCTAGTCGAGCATGCTAATTCTCTACTTTTGCATAATTATGTTCCGCATAAAATGTTGTTTACAAAAGTCTTCGGTTTTTTTGAGCAAATATTTATTCAGAAAATTCTTGAAAAGATAGATAAACGAGTAGTTTATTCACATTATGTGTCGGATGCTGTGCCCGAAAGCCGGAATCCATTGCAGGAATCAATTGAGTTCATTATGAAATTGTTTACCCGATCAAAGTTTATTTCCATTGAGTGGAAACTAATGCTCACAGATATTAAAAAAAAATAGAAGTTAAGTACTTCTATTTTATGCATTCTAGGACAACTTGGCGAAAGAGAATTTTGCATGCTCAATCTTTATCAAATACTAGCCAATTTTATAAAAAAAAACTGACTTTTGCAAGGGTTTAAATTTTATACTTATTTTTAATTTAATTTTAATTTGATGTAAGTTATAATAATAAACTAGGCAAAACTTTCAATGAAGCCTGTACTGGAGGAGTAAAATTGAGCAACCTCTAATTAAAATAGCTTATTTAGTTTTCTATTAGGGAATCGACCATGCACATGTAGTTTGTGCACTTATGATTACTTTTGTTTTTGTTTCGGACTTTTTTTTTTAATAACAAAAAAGGATTGATTCGAAGTAATTCAAATAATACTGGCTTTCAATACACAAGTTTACACTTATTAAGGCTATTGCGTAATAAGCAGTGCTTTGGATCGACTCAAGGATTAATATGTAATACAATTTTTGTAGTTATGCTGAAAAACAAACATATCTATCAATTTTCTGGAAAAATCCAAAATCCAAGGGTTGATTAGTTTGATTAGACCGTCAAACTTTGTTCTCATGATCGGTGTTCTACCCTGGAGCTGGAATTACTCTATGCGGTGCCCGAAAGCTGGAATTCTGGCAAATGTGGGGATTCCTTGCAATTGAAATCAATGTTTTTGAACAACACTCGCACTCATATTACGCCTTAAAGTAAGCTTTCTTTCAATTCCAAGTGTATTGCTGTTAAACGTTTCCCAATATAATAAATTCGGTGTTCTATCTATTTTACTGCTTTATGCCAAGATTATTTTAAAGTATTCTGGTTCAAAATAAGTCTATTTCAAACATAATAATGTCAAACAGCAGGTCAAGTACTAATTGTGCCTAGAAAATTTTATAAAACTTAAACATTGTATTAAATAGTCTATTTCCTTAAGAGCTTTATTAGAATTATCAAGGGAAAATGTGTTCTAGCATTGTTTTAAAAATAATTAATCGGAATTAAAGTTGAATAACGAATTACTTGTATTTATGAATATCCGACTCAAACAAAGGCATTATTCACTTATTTTATTTATTCGAAGATAAATATTTACTCAATCATTGAAAGCAATTATCTAATAGTCATGAGAATCGGTTCACATGAGAGATGCTGTGCCCGAAAGCTGGAATTAGCCCTAGCAATACATTAGCAATACACTGGCAATACACTAGCAATACACCAATACCTTCAACCAATGCCATTTAATTAAATATTTTAATTATGATCTCATAGTTTGCATAAACTCGTCGTCTTTCTAGTTATCATTTTGCCAGATCATGAGACACACATAATGGTTTGATTAGCTAGATCATATTTAAATAAATCCTAAGCCAAAGTCTTATCACTAAATGAAAGGACTTTAATTATAATAAGTGTTTAGTCTTTTTATTTTTATTTTTTATTCGATTTATTTTATGTCTCATTTCCTTCGAATAATACTCAGGAAAACAAAATTTCAACTTTTAAAATGACATGAATCCAGAATAATCAAAATTAACAAGATAAATTAATTCATTCGATTTTTGAGCAAATTTTTAAAAATTTATGAACAAAAAGCTTATGGAAACAAATGTTGAAAGTTTGCCAACAATTTGACGGACTTTTAATCCTTTACTTTATTAGATGAATGTAGAGCCAGATATAGATATCAAACTATTTTGAAAACACATTAAATATTAACTTGTTCAATTCAATTCAATTATGCTCATTTTGCTTGTTTGTATGGTATTCCTGTTACATTCCCATTCTTGGTATATTTTGTTAAAATTTCATTCATGTATAAGAATTAAAATTTACTGATTTTAAAAAAAATTGGAATGGAACAAATTTCTATTCAGGTAAACCTGCTAATTTATTGAAAACATAATCTCATTGGAACCGAGATTCTGCAAGTTAATGAGAAAATACAATTATTCAATAAAATGGTTCTAAGAAAATGTTTTTTATTTAGACTAAATAAAAACAAATTAAATGATTGAGTTGTGATCTGATAGCGAAATGAGAGCCCAGAAAAAACTTATCAGTTGTGGAAAATTACAGACTATTAAAAAGTTTACTCTTTGTATAATTTGAGTCGTTTCCAGCGATATCATCTGCTGGGACTCTTAAATAACGCCCTGTGCTGTTCTCGTGATCTTATCAGTGATAATGGGTTTCCTTTTCGTATAAATAGTCCGATCCTTACAGTTGTGAAGTCATTCGAAGAGTTCTTTCTCTCACTCGAAGAACAACTGAAAACTTCTTTCAGAGTTTATTCTGAGTCAATAACTCATATAAAGTCAATTTGATTCCAGGTAACAATGGTTGTCGAACTTATCCAAGGCATGGACATGGAGATCGCGCCCACAACCTACAAGAGCTGGGGTGACATCTTGCAAAAATATTCCGAAGATGTCATCAAGGAAGTCAAGCAAAACGATAAAAAGTAACTTGATAAATTGAAATAAAAATTTGAATTTTGATTTTGAATAATAAATAATAAATTTGAATATATGTTTTGTTGTGCAAGCTCAAATATTAATTAATTAATTACTTGATTTCAGATACAATATTGCAATTGATTTCGGGTCAGGTCTGGGCAACAATTCAGAGCTCTTATACAAGAACCTAAACATCGATAACCTGTTCGGTGTTGACATCGACCAGAATATGGTTGAGTACGCGAACGGCCGAAAGTCGAACAACAGAATCAATTTCATGTCTCAAGACGTGTCACTCGAGTGGTCCCGAATGAGACCAGAGATCAAAGAACTCGAGGGAAAGGTTGAGCTCATTCTCTCCAGTTTTGTCCTTCACTTCATCGCCAACAGAAAGAACACGGCTAACAATCTGTACCGTTTGTTGGCACCCGGCTCAGTCTTCTACGGAAATGTCATTTGTCTGAGCGATCTTTTCAACACTCAGACCAATGGTTATGGCATTCCAATGAAGATTCCGTCCTCTCAACAGCAGTTGGACCTGTGGTCAGAGGCTTTTAAAGAAGCTGGCTTCAAAATCGAGAAGTCACAGATTTTCAAATTGGAGGCACCCATGCCTTTGGAACAGTACAAAAATAGTATGAGCTAGATTACCCTTTCAAATATCATGAAATTTTAACAATCAATTCTTTTGTTAGCTTTTGCCTCGATCATTTCTTTGTGTTACGAGATATTTATGAATGAGCCCAGTGCCGATAAGCGCCGACAACTGGTGGAAAAGGTGAAGGCCAAGATGATCGAATCGGTGGTCAAGTTCCCTGGTGATATGAATGGCTCGCAGTTGGTTCGCTGTGAATGCGATATCTTCACGATTAAAGTTATCAAACAATAAGGTTTAAAAATAAGGTTTAGATAGTTTTAAAATAATTCAATTATACTTCTTTTAAATGATCAAGGCTATCTTTAATTTTCGTTCGCATTAATCACTTGTATATTAAATTACAGTATTTTCCTTTAAATCAAATAAAATATTCGAAAAACAAAATATATTTTCAATTATTTATCAAACGATAACTCATTGATTCAAAAGAATTTGAAAGTCATTACCAAGATGGAACCAGGTATAGTTAACTTGTTTATCATGGTGAATTGCATTTTTATAAATTATATATAAAGGAATTTACTAATTATTTGTCCCTAGTTCATTTGTAAAGAATAATTCATTTTTATGGATAAAATTCATATTAATGCTGTTAATTAATTTTCTAATAACGTTATTATGTAATTAAAATGTCTTATGATTAGTAGTTTAATTGATCAAGATTGACACATAAATACTATAATTAAGCAAGTTCATTAATATTTCAAGGTGAACTAATAAATCAATTTGTGCCTGTTCTAAAATAATCAATAATTGAACTAGAAACTATGAACATAATGTTTTAATCAATTTACCGATAAGTATCAGTGAGACGACATGTGATAAATATTTGACAAAAATCAATAGATGTTTCCTTCAGACAAATGATACCTCGATTCTAATTTAATGACAAGGTAAAATGATAATAATTTTATGGTAATATTCAATGATTTCTAATATATTTTCTATTTTTGAAGACAACAACAATTTAGAAGAACACAATTTTCCAAGTTTATAAAATTGTTGAACAATGTCAATTGATTTAAATGGATTTGAATTTAAGATTGCAACAAACCAGGTACCTCTTTCAACCTTTAACTGTTTCTTCAATACCTGATCTTGTTAATATAAATAATAGGATCCGCCATTTTTTGATTACCAAGAAATTGATGGAAAGTTGAGAGTAAAAGAGGGACTCGAAGTGGAAATACTCGAAGGGTTGGCCCAAAAATATAACTTTACTTACAAACTGATCGATTGTGAGGGCAGTTGGGGTTCACTTTTCCCCAACAAGACCTGGTCGGGCATTATTGGAAAGCTGGTAGACCAGGTAATTTAGCATAAAATGATTTGTCCATGTTCATTACATATTTTAATTTGAAGACTTGTGATATGGGTTTGTCAGAGATATCGATAACAGCGGACAGAGCGGAATACATTGAATTTTCTTACCCTCACACAATTTCTACCATCACTTATATAACATCTCCTCCAATGTTTCACTCAAAAATTAGTTCCATGCTCAATTTCTTCGATGTTTATGTCTGGCTGTCATTTATGGTCACATTATCCGTGATCACCATGCTAATATCAATCATGGCAAAATTAGATACTGATAGTAAATTCTATGACTTTATCTGGATAGTTTTTGAAAACCTGGTGAGACAGGCCTCGAAGTTCAAAGATATTAATACTATATTTAAACTGTTTCTCGGCTTTTGGCTCATATTCTGTACAATATTTTCGACAATATATGGAAATTGTATTTATTCTCAAATAGTGTTTCCTTTGAAACTGAAATCTATTGACACAATCGAGAAGTTATTCAACGCAAAAGTCAGGGGAGAAATCCTAATCAGTATAATCGAGTTCACTTCCAAATTCGATCTGATGAGGGTATTTCATTTTATATATGATTCGCCTTGGTAAAAATAAATCTGTTCAAATCTAGCAATCTGACCTGGCTGTTTATCGAACATTGAGTGAAGGCATGTCATTTTACAAAGATGATACCGAGGGCATTAATGCAGTCATCAATTCAAATGGGAAAAATAGAGCGCATATATTATCAAGAGAATATTTGAATTTTGTATCAATCAAATATGAGCAAGGTTCTTTCTATTTTCCGCCATATAATGATGAGACGACCTTTTTTCTCGATTTTCTGGCGATCGCTTATAAACAGAATTTTCTATACAAGAGTCAATTCGATGAAACGTAAGTAACTCAACTAATTTTAGTGAAAATTGAGCATGCTTCTTTTTGATCTTGCTTTAGAATTTTGGCTATGAAAGAAGCTGGATTATTTGACTATTGGATGCTGATTATCAAGTCTAAGAGCCAATCACGTGAAGCGAAAACGAGCGAGGAGCAATCCAACTTTGATTTGCACCACTTTGATATATATTTTTACTTGCTTATATTTGGCTTTCTTGTGTCAGGGCTAGTCTTTGTCTTCGAATTTTTCAACAAATCCAATAGATTCCGAAAAAGAAATTACCCAAGGCGTACTAGAACACTCTGGGCCAGTTATTGAATGATTGTAAGCTAAGCTAATTTAACTTGATCAATTTATAAAAGTTCGAACAAATAATTTTGTGCTAGTGGATAAAATGGATTATAAGTTGGGTTTAACCAAGGTTAAATCTATCAAAACTATTTGTGAAGAGTTTTGTCAATTTTAATTCACTCAATTTAAAAAAATTGATTAAAAATTGACTAGACAAAATTACTTTATTTATTTAATCGTGGTTTTTGATGCGGTTTATTTGAATTTCTTGAGTGGTGTCCATCGATCTGATCTTGGAACATTACTTTCTTGTCTTCTTTGTGCTCCAATCCGTTGATATGATTATTATTATTATTAAACTTGGAATGTGTTTCACTTTCACTGACGAGAGTGTCGTCGTCGTCGTCATCGAAATTATCATGGTCACTTGATTCATCTGGACTAAGTTTAAACCATATCTCTGCGTCTCTGTTTGAAAAATTATTGAATAAATGAGCTAGTAAACCTATTATATGATCACTTACTCTGGAGATAAAGTGAAGAAACTGTGTATTACGTTAAGTATAGGCACTTTGGCCAAAAGTGATCCTGTTCAATTTAAATAAACAAAATACTTAATTTAGGTTAAAATATTAAACTAGTAAAATTGAATTAAATTCCAAAGTAATCAAAATAATTGATCTAGTTAAAACAATAAAAATGTTTAACAAAAATATATTTACTCACCCATTGTATCGAGGTTTGAATTATTCAAAGTAGAATAAGCAATATATCTAGGTACAAATGTGTCATTTTAGATCAATTTAATTAAAATTCAATATTTAAATGATTTTAATAATAATTAATAATAATTACCCGAAAGAGAAGTGAATAGCAGTGACTTAACTAATCATATGTTTGCCGTTGAAAGTGAACTGAATATTACGTGACGGACAAGAATGACATTTAACTTATCTATCAATTTATCGCAAAATAGCGGTTGAAGATAACAAGGTTCAATTATTTGTTGCAACTTATCTCAAGAGTAATCACAAAATAACTTTCTTCAAATATCTGAAGTGTGAGCACATGCTCAAGGAAAATTTTACCCAAAAAATTATCTCCAATTAAACCCAATTAAATGAAATCGCCTATAATTTGATCGCTTTTTGCAAGATTCAAATTCTAATTGTATTTTGTTTGTCCACAATTTTATGAGTAATATTTGTTTGATAAGTTATTGAATGCCTAGTTAATTTAGAATATATTGCTATTCAATAGGAAAATGTGTCGGCTTATTGTCAACGATTGCTTTTTTGTGTTTGCGTTTCTGATCACCGATTAGTTTAGTGATAATCCAATTCATTTGATTGTCTGTTACCACGAATGCGATAACTATTTAGACTTATCAAGGCTTTTGTTTGTCTAAAGAGAGTCTACTTATCCAAATTGGGAGGAGAATAATTTAAAATGGACCTTGTTCATTTGAATCATTATAGAAAAACTAAATTCAAAGGCTTGTGAACAGTCTCTCACTCTTATCCCCTCATGTTTTGGAAAACCAGAGAAACTGTTATCTAAATGTATGATAAGTTTTTAATTGAAGTTTTAAGACACATATAATTAGACCAGGGTTGCAAAAATATGGCTCCAACCTCTCTCAATGTAAATGGTGAGATTCATCCATACTGTCTATTCAAATATCGAGTTTACTAGATACAGCCATGGAGATTGGTTCCATATTTGTGCCTGATTATAATCAAGCCATTGAATTAGATTATTCATTTTATTCATTGGCTTGAAGACTATACCTCTATAAATGGGCGTATTTATGACCTTGCATGTACAAACCAATTGTTTTTCTTCTGTTTGTAAACTGTGTTTTATTTGAGACCTATTTTCTGTGTGTTTGTAATAAAACAATTCGCCGTAAAATTAATTGTTATATGAATTTGTGATTCAATCAAAACAGAAATGATTTTCAAATTATATTTTTAAAAAAATATTCAAAAGAAGTTTTTTAGAATTTGTTTAAAATGTTGTCAAATGTCAAACGAGTGAAAGACAACACTTTCGCCGAAGGACTAGAAGTTCATTCCAAGGATTCTTTTGACAGATTTGGTGATGACTTGAGTGAAGTACTTTTGAATTACCTCTCATTAAGGGATAGATTTCGCTACGAATGTGTGTCCAAACAGTTGCAGACAATTGTCTTTAGAAGTGTTAACTAATTTATATACAAAACAATTCCGTATAGAATACCGAATAAATCATTCATAATCTGCGAAATAATCGACGGACAGGAGATTAGAGTCGGAAAATTGGGCGACGCCTCCCATTTTGGGCCTCTATTCAAAAAATGCAACAGAATTACAGAGATTATTAATCTTGACGTAATGCACCAAGCACGAATAGACGAAGAGATAATAATTAAACTCATTATTGAAAACATTGATCACCTAGTTCGTTTAAATTATGATTTAGAAGATACAAGCGATTCAACATTTAATGAATTTGGCGAAAAATATGGCGCTGATTTAGTTCAAGTTGACTATCCTGGATGCGGCCAAACACATACTTCCTCTAATCACCTTGCTAAACTCTGTCCAAATATAGAAGAATTCAAGTTCGATTCGAGTTATGGTTTTGTAGAATTTGATGTAAAATTCAATAAATTGAAGAAACTTTCGATAGTTTTCAACAATTTTCAATATCTGGAAGAAAATTTCGAAGACTTTGTTTTCAAATTAATCCAGGATCATTCAGCTCATTTAAAACGCCTACGACTAGAATGGAATTGGGGTGAAATAGAAATGGAATTCATTGAGTCAATACTCGAATTATTAAATCTGAAAATTCTTGAGTTGTGGTTCCCTTCATGGGGTTTAGAAGACGACTCTGCCCTTGATCAATTTCATGATAATATTAACAAGATTTCGCAAAACTGTCAGAATTTGGAGAGATTTCAATTCGCTTATTCTTATGAATTCACCATGCTCAAAGATTTCAACAATTCGACTTTGAAAAACTCATCCTGGATGATTGGGACGATTTTTTATTCACCTCTAAAATGTTGGATGAATTCAATGAGTTGACTCACTTAAAAATAGAATTAACCAGGTCATATCGTTATAATCTTATATAAGATGAATTCTTTGAAGATATTGACAAGAATTTACCTCAACTCAAATTTCTTACTATTACTCACCTGGATATTAGTGAGAAGGCTTATATCTCTATGCTCAAGATGAAACATCTTGTTGATTTTAGATTTGCCAGTTATGAGTATTTATCGATTGCAAAAAATAACCTTGTTAAAAATCATTATCTTCCAAGTTGTGGCAGAGATTTATTAGAAAAGCTTATTGAACCAGGTCGTCAACTTGATAAACGAAAAACATTGATTGAGCAAGTCAATTCACTTGAATTAGAAAATCTAGGCCAAATATTGTTGGAAAATTCAAGTGAGCTAGATCAAAGCCGATTACTCAGATATAAATCTATATTTGATAAAAATTAATTTTCATTTTTTATCAGTACTTTTTAATCTAGATTATAAAATGCACAGATATTAAAAACCTAAACTTTCTTACCAAGATGAATAATTTTTGTTTTTGAGATGTTCTCAGCAAAATCTTTAAGTTTTTCAGATAAACATGACACTTTAAATTAAATAAAACTTTTCAAAAACATCTAGTAAATAATTAAATTACTACTTAATTATTTAATCAGAAAAAAGTTAATAATACTGATATAATTGAACATGCAATTTTCTGCCTTAAATGACTGAATAATGTAGAAATAGCAATAATATATGAATGAATCCAAATTTAAATCAGGGTTCACCAAGGTATCTGACCCCATCAGGTAGAGAATTTGCCAAAACTCATAGGGGGGTCTGAACAAAATTGTTGGCTCTTGCAAATTCTTTTCCTTTAGCGTATCCCTCTTTAAATCCTTCATAGGATCCGAAACAGAAACTGATGCAAAATGTTGTCGACCACCAAATGAGTGTCATATTGAGGGACCAGAAGGAGAATAAAAATAATGTTTTGTTGCAATAGTTTTCATCATTTGTGTCCTCAAATGTGGGAAATGTCGACTTATAGACGACAACCATCCCTACACAATGTCATTCAATTCAAATTATTCCTGGTTATTTTAGCATATTTAACAAGTTTAACTTACATGGAATTGTGCATGCTAACGATATAAATACCATGCATTTAAGAGAAATTGGCATTTGAGCATAACTGTACCTGTTCCTTTCCGGATTTCTGATGTTCAGAATTTTCTCGAGAATGATCATGCACATATTAACCCCACCGATAACTAACAGCATTATAGGTACTCCACGTGATATTGGACAGTCATTTATAAAGATTGTACCTGATATACTTTAACTTACTTAACAAATAAAAACCAACTTGGAAAATAAATATTACCGATGACAAGGTAAGCGATTTGGAATGCGATCACAATCAAGTTATAGGCTATTGAACAATTGAACAAGGTACAAATTATTGAAAACAAATAGACATTTATTGAATACAAAAACCAAGATTACCGGCCAAAGAGTATTTATTTCTTTTGATGAGCTCCACGATTATCCCAGGACCATGACCTTCATCATTTTCCTCTTCTTCTTTGTTCAATCTTGGTACATCAATAGTGACGGTGCCATCAGTTTCGTCGTATCCGTGATTATTGTCGTCCAAAAGTTTATTCTGTGTCTCCTTTTCTTCATTTTTAACTTCAGTTTCTGAACTCATTTCAAATTTTAATAACTACTGAGAGAAAAAGTTCGATAAAAAAGATAATAAATGATCTTGCCAAAAATGTCAAAAATTAAAACATTTTGTTTGGTTGAGAAAATGGGTGTATTATCTGCTTGCTTCAATAAAAACAGTGTAAATAATTATGTCTAACAAAAAAGTATTGTTTTAACTGAGGTTCAAACTGATAGTAACTAGGTCAATTAAGATTAAGAAAACCAAATGCTTAGAATTTAATTTCAAATAGAGAGGCAATCGATAGATGAAAACAAATTTCATTTTATTCATCTAAAAAAATATCTAGATAAATGGGTTCATTATAATCAAGTAAAAACAAGTATTAAACAATTCATTGAATTCTGTAAATAGAATTTATGAGTTAAATCACTTTTTGTAACCATGGATATTATCAGAATGATCAAACTCATATTTCCGAATAATGTTTACGCTTTTCAATTCACTCAATTCATTCCGTTCCTCTGAAAATGGGTGTATTTATGACCTTGCTATTACTAATTATTTGTCGACAATTGCAATTGTAAACTGATAGCGTTTTATTATACGTATTGATTGTATTTGTTTGTGATTAAGATAATCTAGATTCAATTTTATTATTATATATAGTTTGGCAATCGATTGATTTGAAATACTATTATTCGATAAACAAAAGCGTTTTTGAATTTTAAAAATAATTTATTTTAAAACAATTCAAAGAAATCTTTCAGAATTTGTTTCAAAATGTGGTCAAATGTCAAACGAGTGAAAGACAACACTTCCGCAGAAGAACTGGAGGTTTATTCGAAGGATTCTTTTGACAGATTTGGTGATGACTTGAGTGAAGTACTTTTGAATTACCTCTCATTAAGGGATAGATTTCGCTACGAATGTGTGTCCAAACAGTGGCAGACAATTATCTTCAGAAGTGTTAAGAAATTTATTTTCAAAACAATGCCGTTTCGAATACCGAATAAGTCATTCATAATCTTGGAATTAATCGATGGCCAAGAGGTGAGTGTCGGCAAACTGGTTAACGCCTCCCATTTTGAATCAATATTCAAGAAATGCAACAGAATAACAGAAATAATTGCTCTAGACCAAATGTACCAAAACAGAGCCGACGACGAAATATTGATCAAACTTATAATAGCGAACATAGATCACCTAGATTGCATTTATTACGATTTAGAAAATTTAAGCGATGCAACTCTGGAACAGTTCGACCAAAAGTTTGGAAACAAGCTTGTTAATGTTGGATTTCGAAATCTACCTCATACCATGCATTATAATAATATTGACCTCGCTCAATTCTGTCCAAATGTCGAAGAATTTAAATTAGAATCGAACGAAAATCTGAATAAAATTGAGAAAAAGTTGGAAAACCTGAAGAAACTTACGATTAATTCAATCAGTTTTCCTCATTTCGATGACAACAAAGATTTACTTTTCAAAATTATCAAGGACCATTCTAATAATTTAGAATGTCTTAGGTTTGAGTGGATATGTGACGAAACAGATATAGAGAACATTGTGACAATGACCAAGTTTATAAATCTTAAAAACCTTGAGTTATCGTTAACTCCATCTAATTTTAATAATGAATTTGATCCAGATGATTTTCGTCATTTTTTTGAGGAAATTTGTAAGAATAGTCCGAATTTGGAGAGATTGCAATTAGCCTTTTCTTATGTATCACCCCTTTTGATCGCTGAAATAATCACCTTGCTGAAAGAAATAAAAAACCTGAAGAAACTTCACTTAATATATGACTTTAGTGAACTGTTTATCGATGAATGGCCAAGTTTCAAATTCAACTCGGATTTGATGAGAGAATTGAAAAATCTGAATAACCTAACTCATTTGAAACTAGAAATAACAAGGCCACTTGAAGAACTCGCTTATGAACTCATTGACGACGACTTCTTTGAAGACATAGACATTAATTTACCTCATCTCAAGTTTCTCACAATTAATCGCTTGGATATCACTGAAAAGGCTTATATCTCAATGCTCAAGATGAAACATCTGGTAGATTTTAGGTTCCTCAATTATGAGTATTTATCACTTGCGAGAGATGAACAAGTTAAAACATATTATCTACCAAGTTGTGGCAGAGAATTATTAGAAAGACTTATTGAGCCTGGTCATCAACTTGATAAACGAAAAACATTTATTGAGCAAGTTAATTCATTAGGCATACAAGATGTGGGCGAAACATTGCTGGAGAATTCAACTCATCTAGATGAAAAAAGATTAAATATCTACAAATCAATTTTTGCTAAAAACTAGATAAGTTATGTCCTATTTATTTGAATTTCGTATAAATTATTTGATGTTTTAAAGTGTTTGTTAAGGAAACTTACTTTACAATTAATAGCAAGGAAATTTTATAAAATTTATCCCTATTTAAGGGCATGTTTTTGTCTCAATGGATGATTCGCTTAAGCCGAGGCTAAATTCCAATTTTAATCTAGTTAAATTTGCGAATAAACTCTGTGAAAGAATTTGAGTCGAATATTTCAGATTTGAAAAGTTGATAGTTTATAAAAACTCTATTTATTTATTTTCAAATAATTAAGAAATTGT
Source organism: Punctoribates punctum (assembly GCA_034698165.1). Lineage (NCBI taxonomy): Eukaryota > Metazoa > Arthropoda > Arachnida > Sarcoptiformes > Punctoribatidae > Punctoribates > Punctoribates punctum. The sequence continues at coordinate 15,949 of JAQGBD010000289.1, read as the reverse complement.
TTTGAACATGTTCAATTACTACAGCACAAACTACAGCAAAAGCAGCAGCAAGCTAAACTCAAAATGATTGCACTCAAACCCAACGATATATTAATTAACCAAAAAGAAAACAAAAACAGTGTTTTATTACAATAGTATTCATCGGTTTTGTCGTCATATGTGGGATAAGTCGCTTTATATACCAAAACGATCCCTATTATGTGATGAACATGCTCAATTAGCAATTTATCAAATCAAAATTTCATCTATTTATTTATAAGTTGCAAGATCAAAATTTATACTCACAGACAATCGAAGTGATAAACCCAATGGCTTTCAATAAGTTATATAAAACACAACTATTCAACTTTGTTTTATCTGGGACAAATTGTTCAATTAGTTGAGTGCAAAGAGCGGCCACTCCTACTATTATCAGAGTAATTGGAATGCCTGATGAGCAAGGACAGTCATTGACGTAGACGGAGCCTAAAATAATTTCAAGATATATAATATATTAATCTGTTTGTCAATTTATTTGTCTAGCTCTTTTTAATGAACTTACCTATCACAATCATTGCGATTTCGAGAGCATTACCGAGCAATAAAGAAATTGAGCATGCAACTTTAACGAAAAATTTATGATAAGAAACGAAATGTTGGAAAATATAATTTACTTGTGTTACACAAACAATACTTCAAGAATGAAGCTTCTAGGTGCCTCTTATTTGATCTGGCTCTTTCCACTAGACTTACCTGTCTCTTCATTGACTTAGTTTGACCAAGTTCAAGATCAGGAACTGGACCTCTTCCTTCATTTGTTGTCTGAAGTGGGCGTTTACTGTCTGTCTCCTCATTTTCTTCCAAGAGTTTACTTTGAGTCTCATTATTCTCATCAATTTTATCACTCATTCTAATAAATGTAAACTTGGTCTTTACTCTACCCTTTTACTTAAGAGAATAGTTGAAAGAAATCTCAATTAAGTATTTGTGATTCATTCACTAATGAAAATTATTTGCTAGCGTTATCGGTTACCATGCTACAATCTCGTATAAAATCGTTTTTTATATAGAATTGTTTCAATTTTAATTTCAATGGTAATGTCAATCATAAAAGATAAGCCAATTAATTGAATCATGCTCATTTACTTATTTACTCAATTATCATATTTTATGATTATATGAGTTAAGACTTTGAACTTTATAGATTTACTTGCTCCAATAATCAAAGATTATAATTTATTAGATAATGAATATAAACTTTTTAGCTTTTCATCATCAAATATATGTGTTACCATGGTGGTCGGAATTGTTTAACAAACTAATAATGCTACCTACCAAACTTTTAATATCGAATGAAAAATGAAAATATTAAAACCGAGTTCAAGAGTGAAACAAGCTCTATTTTATTATTTAAAACTATTGGGAAAATCATGCCAGGGTGAAAAATATAATATATCAAAGAATTATTCACTTACTCTAAATTCTGGTTTATTGATTTGGATATAAATAAGCCTGGTTGATCAATAAAAAATATAAACTGGCAGAAAAATACTTGGCCTATTAATTATTATAGATTTTCAGGCAATAATAGCAGCTGAAAATGCAGATGAACAAGGCCAACCAAATCATGGTTACGTTAATAAACCAAAGAGAATATAAATACAATGTTTTGTTGCAATAATTTGCGTCACTTTTGTCATCAAATGTCGGATAACTCGCTTTATATACGAATATCATTACTGCAGATAATTATCCAAAAATTGATCAATTTTTGAAAAGGTATTTGTGTTAACTCACAAATGATAAATACCAATACTCCTACTCCTTTCAATAATGGCGATAATTCGTTATGCATTTGACTGAGTCCTGGGTTTATTCCGTTAAGTTTTTCCACGATATTATTCAAGAGATTGACCACGCCCACGATTATCAATATTATCGGGATAATTGGGTAACTAGGACAGTCTTTTATGTATACTGAACCTGTTAAAGTTTAAATTAAAGTTTGAAAAATTAATGAATACCTTGATAGAACTAACCAATCACAATTGACGTTATATGAATAGCATTGGCAACCAAGAACCAAACAATAACTTTCAAGAGATGAAAACAGAATTTGAGTTGAAATATCATTTAGTTTTTTTAGGCAGAAACAGTAAATTAACTTGATAATAATTTATTGCTCGTACCTGTTTCACATAAAATGAACTTTATTTGCCTGCATAAATCGAGCGGGCTCATTGAAGAATGAACTGATCCGGTTCCTCCAGTCTTTATTTGTGTTTCCTGGCCAGCCTCTAAATCGTGGCCTTCGATGGCGTGTTCCTGAGGGTCGACCTCTCTGTCCGTCCGATCGTTGTCTGCCAACAGTTTGTTTTGGGTCTCATTTCTGTCTTCAGTTTCACTCATTTTAAATGTTTATTATCTTTAAAATAATTTTTTATTTACATTTATTTTTAGTTAACAACAAATGAAATGAATTGAGTAAAAAATATATTTAAACTTGCATGATTATTGCATGTTTATTGATCAACCAGGTAAATTATAAAACAAACAAAAATAAAAGTAAGAAATTCTATTTTTCTAAGAATATCCTAATCAAATATATCAGTTACCATGGAGATTAATTTTATTTATACATTTTAAACAATAAATGAGCTCACGTCAAATGATAAGGATAACTAATAAACAATTGAAGGTCTAAACAGTTACATTTCCTCCTGGTGAATTCTATTCATCATAAGATAGGTGATGGCAATGACCCAGACTATTGTCACCCAAACCAAATTTATGTTAAGTAACCAAAACGCGAATAAAAATAGTGTTTTATTGCAATAGTTTTGATCATTGATGTCATCATATGTGGGAAAAGTCGCTTTGTATACAATGACCATCACTATAATTATGAGCTTGGTCAAAAAAATATAAGTTTATTATTAAAATTGGTCACTCACTTGCGATGGAGCCTATGAACCAGGTCACCTTCAGTGCCAAGTATAGATAAAAATATTTTTCAATTGTCTCTTGATATTTTGTTTTTGCAAGCTTAATTGTATCAATTAAAACACTGATAGAACCAACAATTATCAGTATTATAGGAATTCCAGGTGAACTAGGGCACTCATCTTTATAAAGTGAACCTTGAAAATTTAAAGACAATTCTAAACTAATAATTAAGTTTCTAAAAAGTTAGTTATTATATTACCTAGCACGATCATTGCCACCTGACATATCAAGCCAATAATCCTTATAATTGTTCCAGCAACTTTAATAAATTTTAAATTATATTTTTCATCAAGGTTAAAATAGTTGTACATTACTTGTTTCGAGGATTATTGATTCAATGGATGAGGTGACTGTTGACATCCCCTTTTGAAACGATATTGTTCTTTCTACCAAGTTCATGCCTTTAGGAATGTCACAATGACAATGACCACGTTCACAATCTCCAAATTTGATTTGATTTTTGATGGGTAATAGTGTTGGCTCTTTATTATCCGGTAACTTATTTTTTATAACTTTCTGTTCACTCATTCTCAACGATATTAAACTTTAAATCACTTTTTGAAATTACCTATAAAACAAAAATTTCCAATATTTTCCAAATGAAAAAAATAATATAAACAGTTGATTAAACACCCTGGGTAAACATCAAAAGGATATTGATTTACGCATTTCTGCTATCGTTTCATAGATTTAATGTTAAATCGGAATAAGTTCTTCCGTTAAGACATTACAATACAAATTGAAAGTTCATTAATAATCTTATCGGTAACTATAGTGACCAGGGTCTACATGTTTGAAAAGTCTAATTTTAATACAAATGTTTGTGGAATGACCTGTTTCCAAAATTAGATGGTAGCAATAACAACAACAATCAGTGAAAATGACCTGTCACCACCTTTTTATTTTAATGTATAATTCTAATAATAATAACGTATAATTATACAATACATATAATTCAAATGTGAAAATTTTATTTAATTTCAACCAGTTAATTTGATGGAAAACTTATATTCTGTGCTTATAACACATTTTAGGAAAAATGTAAAGAGTATCATGTTTAAAAAATTTTATTTTCAAGTATTAAATATTTCAATTAAAGTGAATAATTTTATTCTTCATAATTGAGATAATGGTATGAAATTCAATATTCAATAGCGAAGGGCCAGTCCTTGTGCTTATCGATGCCTTTCTCAGAGAAGGTGCAGTTTCTCCAGTGTTTGTCCAAAGCGTCGATTTTGGCCACTTCTTCGGCGGTCAGATCGAAGTGAAATATATTGATGTTTGAGATAATCCGCTCTTTTGTGCCGCTCTTCGGGATTACAATAACTCCTCTCTGTGTTTGCCATTTAATACAAATGGCGGCCGGAGTGACGCCATACTTTTCGGCCAACTCTTTGATCAGTGGAATGTCAAGCGGAGAGGTTGTGTTCTTTGCCTCCACGGTTCCGGTTCTGGCCAAAGGAGAGTAGGCCACCAAAACTGTCCCTTTGGAACGGCACAGTTGAAGAAGTTTTTCATTACTCAGGTAGGGGTGAGACTCCACCTGATTAACCGCCGGAACAGTTGATGAATTTTCCACAACTCTCTGGAATTGCTTTGAGTTGAAATTTGAAACACCAATGGAACGAACCAAACCTATGGCCAAGGTGTAAAATTATAGTTAAAATTTATCACGTACAATTTATACTGTATAAAACTAACATGCTAAAATTGGATTTATTTTTGATTTACATAATAAAAGTTTGAGTTATTTGACTACATCTTGGTCATTACTGTTAAAAAATTGTTGACTAATATCTTATATAATTTTCTTCCGAAAATAGTAATAATTTTGTTGTTTTTATTTAAATAATTATTTTTGTGGTCTTTGAGTGAAATGAAAAACAATAGTCTCAACCCTTTTAATACATTTGACATTGAATTCCAATTTTTAATTATTTGATTTCAATTCAAATATAGAAATAAGTTATTTATTACTTGTTTTTTGGCTGTGATTTCATCCGTGAAAAATGTCATTTTCTAAGTGCTATCAATATTCTTCAGTATGAGCAAGGTGCTCAGTAAATTAAATTTTAACTTAAAACTGTATCGAAATTAAATCTTAAAACCAATCTGGGTCAACTAATTACACATAATTTATTATTTCCATGTTAGCAGTTATCGAATTATTTCACAAAATCACCATGATGAATACTTACCAGATTTCTTGATCTCTTCGAATTCCTTCCAGACGTCGACATAATCGATGGTCTCATCGAATAGGCACTGACCGGACTCATCGGTCGGGAAAAAGGAGTTGTCGTCCTGTTTGAAAGGTGTCGGCCAATGGATTAGAAGCTGATCCAAATAATCTAGGCCAAAGTTTTTGATACTCCGTTTAGCACTCTCTGTAGGCCTTCCCTTAGCGAACCAATTGGGCCACACTTTAGTCACAATGAAGAGCTCTTCGCGTTTGACTTTTCCCTCAGCGATGGCCGCTCTGAGCGCTTCTCCGATCTCATCCTCGTTCTCATAGAAGTCGGCGCAATCAAAATGTCGATACCCGGCATCTATTGCTGTGCTGATCACTCCTCCAATTTGTCCTTTAGGGGCCTGGTAAGTCCCCAAACCCAGGATCGGCATTTTGGTTCCATCGTTGAGCTCTACTGAGGGTACTTTCACTGCCATTATTTCGTTTAAAGAATTGAATTTTTCAAATAATCTTTGAAAATGTTTGACACAAAAACAGAAAACTAATCAAATGTTATACAGTTCACGAACAGCACTACACGACTGCAAAGTACAGAATAAGTGGCTTCTTGTGAAGCGCTATTTTATTATCCTCCCGGAGCTCTGCGCCGGTATTCAGGGGATGTTCTCAGAATTCAAAGTCAAGGTCTCTCTCTCTCTCTCTCTCTCTCTCTCTCTATATATATATATATATATATATCTCCGAATGTTAAGACTAAAAATAATTTACGATAAAAAACCAATTTTTTCAGAATTTTTCTTTTCTTCTATAAATTAATGCAATTTTCAGACATCCGCTAAGCCTTGAATTTCGAGACAGAGTTCTCTTCGGCATTACTTTTGACAGATTTGGCATTGAATTAACTGACATCCCCTCTCAATACCGGTCTAACCCATTCTGAGTGCGAGGCTCAGTGTTCTCTCATATAACTCATGAACACAGAGTTTGAAAAATTCCTTTTCATTTAATTTATTGCATTTCAGTATTTTCTCACATAAGAGAAGAGATTTGACTTAAGTTTTCGTTAAATCCGATGAATATCTGACAAAAATGACAACATTTTGAATAAATGATTCGGATTAATTAATTCTTATTCAGTATTAAAGAGTTTAATAAACTTAATAGACTTGTGTTATAATAATATTCTAAATTTGCAATACAGACGCCAAATAGTCTTATTATTGAACTTCAATCGATAGACACTGTGGCGTCGATGCTTTTAATAAATTTGTCCAAAAATGACTGATAGTCCGACTTATCACATAATTTGGTGAATATATCTCCGACTCTCGTCAGCTAAAGAAACTAATGAAATCACCCTCGGTAATTGAATCAAGGAAAACACTTTTTTAAAAATCATTCACTAAAAATTATCAAGATATCAAAGTCAAAGAGTGCCAAATGATTTTATTTTAGAATTTTATTAATTAATTTAAAACAATTAATAGAATTTATAAAAAATTATTACAAAAATGAATCAAATCATTTAAAAGGGAAGGTTGAAGGGGTAGTGCTTATGTTTGCCGATTCCCATTTCGGTGTGAGGGTGGCACCGGTATCCCTTACCCAGACTATTGATTGCTGTCATCTCGTCGTCAGTCAATTTAAAGTGGAATATCTCGATGTTTGCAATGATCCGGGATTTAGTGGAACTCTTGGGCATCACTATTACTCCTCTCTGGACCTGCCAACGGAATAATATCTGTCCTGTGCTGACGCCGTACTTTTCGGCCATACTTTTGATGAGTGGTAACTGGACTGGAGGAGTAGCGCTGGCCGCCGGACCCGTAGTGGCCAATGGAGAGAAGGCTTCCAATGCTATCCCTTTCTTGCGACAGAAGTCCAGAAGTCGGCTCTGATTCAGATATGGATGACATTCGACCTGATTTACCGCCGGCACAGTCGACGAATTCTTAATTATGTGCTCCAATTGCTGTGAATTGAAGTTTGAGACACCGATAGAACGGGTCAGACCTGGGATAAAAAAAATTCATTTTGAAATTAACTGATAATCAAAGGAATTTTCAATAAATTACCCGCTTTTTTGATATCTTCGAACTCTCGCCACACATCCGCTAAATCAATGGTTTCGTCGAGTATGACGTTACCGTCGGGACCCTTGGGGTGGTAGTCATCACCCTGCTTGAACTGCATGGGCCAATGAATTAGGAGCAGGTCCAAATAATCTAGACCAAGATTCTTAAGACTGCGTTTAACGCTGATAGTGGGTCTGCCCTTTGCCTGCCAAGTGGGCCACACCTTACTGACCACAAACAGCTCTTCCCTCTTCACTTTACCGGCTTTGAGAGCGTCGGCCAAATATTTTCCGACGTCTTTCTCATTCTGGTAGAAGTCGGCGCCGTCGAAGTGGCGATACCCGGCGTCAATAGCGACGGCTACGTCCTCACCCCTGGCCTCAAATGTGCCAAAACCGATGATAGGCATCAGGTTTCCATCATTCAATTTCACTCTGGGTATTTTTTCTCCCATTTTGTGTAAACAAAACAAAAACAGAGACTAATTTATAGTCAAATAGGCTCAGACTCAACAGTCGGGCAAATAATTTCTCTAAACTAAGCAATGAATTCAATACTAGTCGTCTTATATGAGGTGATAGCGGTTTAGGGCTTATCTCTCATTTGATTCGTTGAAAAACACTTTTTAATTAATGATTTTTTGATAAAATAGAAAATGTGTTTGAAATGAGACAAACATTTGGAGTGAAATTCAAACCAAAATTAATAAGTTTTCAGTTAAAACACTGATTACATAAATTCAAGTGAAGTAAACATTGGAAATGTTTTATCAGAAGACCTCGTTATCATCGCAATGAGCAAGGTGGTTCGAATTTCGAGGACGTTATATTAGTCACGTTTGTGGCAATATTATAAACTTTTCCGGTTTATTAGTGATTAACATGATGAGAAAATTTATTGAATATGTTAACTTGTTCATTTTTAGCTAGTTCCATCAGAGAATTTACACTCATAGATCAATTTAAAAATTATCAATTTATGATTGTCAGTATATTTTATATCCTGTTATATAACGAATTATGATTAATAATTATTTGGCCAGTTTTTCTTGACCTTGATAATTGTGAACTTTGATCAAGATCAGCTTAGAAATAGAAAACACTCGAATAAGTTAAGTGACTAATGCTATTCCGAATAGTTTTCTGTTAAATAGATGAGAATCAACACAATTAATACACAATTCGTAATAAAATGCTTTTATAGTTCGCTATCAGAGAGAGAAAGAGAGAACTGACTCAAGTGTTCTGCTGATTGAAGTCTAATAAATAAGACAAACTTCCCTATTAATGTAAGAATGTACATGTTCATTTTCTTGTTCAGCTTGTCTAGTGAAAATTCACTACTAATAAACTGCATTACTAATGATTACATCATAATTCAAGATAATATGGGCATCGGATTAACCAGTCATGTTCAAGGTCCGACAGGCTAAGGGGGTCGTAGGATAGGGTCCCATGTTAACTCTCAAAGCCTAGAGAAGGGTCGTTAGCCAATAATTTAAAGATCTTTAATACACATTACCTATGACACGATCCTTGGCCAACCAATGTTTCGAGGTCAATTAGTTGTGCCCATAAATTAAAGTAATAATAAGATGCGATTTCTGAGACATTTTATAAACAATTCCGAAAAGATTGTAATATTTCGTTCATTTTTGGCAAACAATAACCAAACAATAATATTTGTAACCATGGATATTTTGTACATCTTAAGCACATTCCTGATTAAGAAATTGCTATGATAGAGTCCTCTACATGGAAAGCCATTATCTAGCATAGCTTTCATCAATGGTAAACAAGATAATTGCATTATTAGGTAAATAAATATTCAAAATAATTTTATCGTGAATTCAAAACCAATAATTTCACTAATTATTTAATTCACGTAATCAAGAATTCCCAGAATAGATATTATTTTTTATGTTAAACATGAAACCCAATAATTTTTGTTGTGAGAAAACGACATGCCTTGATCATTTTTCACTCAAATTCAAACAATTTTATTTGTGTTTCAATTTTATTCTTCACTAAATGTTAGAATTTCATGGATGCAAATTTTGAATCTAGTTAACTTCTAAATTTTTTGTTTTAATATTCTGAAAAAATGTCAAAATATTCAAATTTGAACCCATTTTCCACTAAAGAGATCGGATTTCTGGAGGAATGGCTTCAAAGATATTATAATGAAATTAATTGCAAACAAATGTCTAATAACTCCTATAAATTAATTACAATTTATTTTCTTCTAATGTTTTGTCGGATGTCTTCTGCGCTCATATACTGTAATTATAACGTGAGTGGGAACCGACTGTCCGTCTATTTGGGCAGTTGGTCAGTACTGGTCGGTGGACCGCCTCCTTATTTCGAGTTCATTTCATTTATGTGGGATTTGCACTTCATTGGATGTTTCTTCACTATACTCAATAGACCAAGATCACAGTTTACTTGGATTGAAATATTTGGTGCTATCCACGGTTATATTGATCCAGATTCGTGCAATATAGACAAAATTTTACTAGCAAGGTGATTTAGTACAACAATAAACTGATGCGAAAAATTATGCCTTAACTATTAGGGAAATATTAAAATTAATCTAGTTAATTTAGACATTTTAAGATGAATAATTGCATGTTAATTCTAATTAAATAGAATGATTTGATTACTAACCGAGAATTGACCAACCTTAGATTGAAGAAAAGGGCAAGAATTGGTTACTTTATGGTAAACAGCGTTTCGGCGAACATCTCATGGATCGGCATTTTGTGTATAATAAGTCTAATGTATTTGAATTATACGACAATAGACTTAATTACTTTCGGGTTCTTTTGGGTCCCGATCTGGTCTTTATGGGTGTATTACTGTCCCCGAAGTCTCTATTGGTTTCCCCTTTATTTTCATTTGATTTGCTTTTATCTGAAAACACAGCTAATTGTCATCGAAGGTAAACTCAAGAACATTAAAGAAATGCCAATTCCGTGGACACGAAAAGAGCTTCTTCTGAATGTCTTATTGAGAAGACATCAGAAGATAATCTCAAAAATCAATTCATATAACAAATTTTGGAAACAATTTTTAACACAATTTCTGATAATATTTGTGTCGATAATCCTATTCCTGTCTTATCTCTATTTCTTCACATTTATGCCAATTCTGGTCAAAATTGAGTTTTCAATTATTTTAACGGTGAAGTCCATATTCTTGGTCCTTCTGTTGGTGTCCGCCTCTCAGGTCTCGAACAGAACTCAAACCACTTATAAAACAATCCACTCTTTATATGTGGAAAACATATCCATCAAAACCAAACTTAAGGTAATCTCAAATCAAAAGTAATTAAATATTATTTATGAATGAAATTGACATAAAAATTCCCATTATATCAGTTGATGTCATACTTGGAGATTGTGAGCAAAACTCAGGGCTTTTCGTTTATCACAACTCAAGTTATAACTCAACAAACAGTCAAATCAGTAATCAATTCATTAATTTTTTCTCAATTATATAATTAAAATATTTTGTTTAAATTCATTTATAAATTTTATATATTTCAGGTCTTTTTTAATACTCTGGTATATTTCATACTAGTCATTCAACATTCATCCAGGACTAATTAATCAGTTTTTGTGACACCAGTTATGTCACAATAACTTTATATAAATTCATTCAATGTTTTTACTCAAATTATTTGTTATTAAATAAATAAATAAAACTTTTAATAAATATATCCTTATTACTTAATAATACATTAATATGATCTAGGCACCAGTTCTTCACAGTAAGCTTTGATTTGTTAGAACTGTTGATCAAATATTATTATAATCTAGCAATTTTCGATAACATATATATGAAATAATTAGTCCATTCTATTGATTATTATCATTATTATTAACACACGTTTTAATGATTTATTTTTGAAATATTTATTTATCTAATTATGGAATTTTATTGTTTAGATTAAATCGATGATATCCAAGGTTATTAGTGGTGATACAGTATTATGGAGTATTATTTCAACTACATCTTGGTCATCACTTCTATTTGTTAAGATAAATATGAGTCCAAAATATTGATACAATGGGAAAATATAATTCATTTGGTCGAAGCTTCGAATATAAGCATAAAATATAGCGATCCGTTTAATATGATCTGCAATAAGAGGAAAGGAAAGGAAAGGGTTAAAGAAACTCTTTAAGAATAATTAATTGAGAATTGATTACTGTTTTGACTGTTTCTCGAGTTATCACTTGATTTGTGATAAACGAAAAGCCCTGAGTTTTGCTCACAATCTCCAAATATGTCATCAACTTTACAACAATTTGAAAAATTCATTATTACTTCAATTATTACTCTGTTTGTTAATTTTGATTGAAATTAGATATACCTTTAGTTTTGTTCTGAGCGACAATTTTTGAGAGCAGAATGAGTTCAACAGTTTGTATGTGATTTGTGTTCTGTTCGATACCTCAGAGGCAGAGATCAACACAAATGTCAACAGAAAAGAGTTTGCAATCAATGCAAAAGTAAACGCTATTCTCATAATTAGTATCATTGATGTGAAAAAATACAGGTATGAGAGGAACAGTACTATCGGCCCGAAAATTATCATACATTGGGTGAGGAATTGATTCCAATAATTGTTAAAAGAAATTATTTTTGTGAGAATCAACTGATGCTCTCTCAATAAGACAACCAACTGGTGCTCCTTCACCTGAATAGGGATATCTCTTCTATCAAGTAATCTGATTCTATTCTCCAATGAATTTAATCTGTGTTTTAGATAAAAGGAGATTAGATGGAAATACACAGGAAACCAATACAGGGTTTTGGGCGCGTAATACAGCCATTGCCACCAAAATGGGATCCAAAATAAGCCAAATGTGAAGAAGTCTTGTATTGAGAATTTTAGAAAAATTAAGGATGTTATAGCAAACAGACCTAACCAGGTGATTGTCAATGAGGTAATATTTGTTACCAGAAAAAGTACTTTTGTCCTAATCTTCAATCTATTTTATCAAATAATCAAGTTACATTTGATTTAAAAATTGTTTTTGAATACCTTCCCAATAATTTGTCGTCAATTCCAATAGATTTAGGATTAATATATCCATAGAGAGCACCGAATAATTCAATCCATTTGTATTCATCTTTTCGTCTATAGATTACTGTAAAATAACTGAAGATACCTTGCAAGATCCATAAAAGGGTTATGAATTCGAAATAATAGGCAGGTCCTTCCATAAGAGCTGTCCAACTGCCCAAATATACAGAGAGTCGGTTCTCAATAACATTTCTATCTCTTAAAATGAGTGCAATTGACGTACGAATAGTGAGGAATACGAATAAAATGGTATTAATTCTGTAATAATTGTCTGGCTTTCGTCTCAACCCCTCCTCATTGTAATAATCTTTGAGCCAATCCTCCAAAAACTCGGTCTCTGTTCTGGAGAATGGGTTGAAATTTTGGAGCGTTTGTATTATTCTGTCCATAACTGTCATAGTATTCACTGTTTCTGAACTGAATTGAAGTAAATTTAACTTCTCTTCCAATTATTGTTTTCAATAAAGACATTGAATATCAAATATTTACATAAAAATCAATTAAACGTTTTTCCTACTAATTAAGTGTAAATTTGGTAGAATTATTTTCTAAATTATCAAGGTTATTAACTAGTGATGCAGAACTGAGCGGAAAAAATAAGACCTAGAATTTTTGCCGAGAAGACCCGTCCCTCTCTTGTGAATGTCTATGTCGTTGATTGTATGAAAAAGGTATAGAAAATAATTTTCTGATAAAATTTGTATAATTTTATGCGAATATCATTTGCAGGAAGCGTTTGATCACAATTTCTATAAATACAAAATTGATTTTCAATTTAAGTCAAACAAAAGTTATAATCGAAAGGAACTAAGCTTGGTCTTTCGATTGAGTGAACAGAATTGAAAAGAATTGGCAATAAGCACTCAAGAATATTTTATGTTTGCGTGTTCTTGGTGAATTTATTTCATTTCCTTAGCGATTGCAAAATGTTTAAGTAATTGTTTAGAAGAATATTCTGTTTGAAAAATGAATCCGGGTATGAAATTGGGCAATATTGAGAACGAAAACCTGTTTTTCTATTATTACTTCCTGGTTGGCAAGAGCAATTAACAAAAACAATAATCCCTAAATTGGACTAGTGTATAATTTTTCCCCTAGTAACCGTTAGTATTGCCAAAGTGGGAGGGAAGGGGTAAAAAACGAGCATAAATTAATATCCCGAAAATACCCGGACTATTCTGAAAAATTGATTTTTAATAATTTTCGTTAATAACAAGAAAATTGTTTATTTGAAAACAAATAGATTTACAGATTCTGAATATTAAGTTTAATTGACATTAAATTGGCAATACTTGTCCAAGAATATTGATAATTAACAAGTAAGAAGCCAAGGAATCTAGGTAATATTCTAATAAGTTCCGTGATGTCAGTGGAAACAAGTCATAGCAATAAACGCCAATCACAGGACCGGACAGTCTATCAATGAATCGAATTATTTTCAAACGTAATCTCAACGGAATTCTATTCCTGTTGTTTGCGATGAATGTATTCAAAGGGGAAAGGGGTCTGTGAGCAGATTTTGTCATCAAACAACAAATCCTGAAACAAATAGATATGCCAATTGAAAGACTAAAAATTGAAATGAAACTGATAACTCTCGTAATGAGGGTCGAATCGGGTGCGTGAAAAAGATACATCAGAGGGGCGACTGTGAAACGAAACACTTTTATGACAATAAATGCAAAGAAATTCATTTCTTTGTTATATAATTTGATCTCTTTTTCTATACTAATATGTCTTTTAATACAAATAAGAATTTGGCGATAATTTTTCCGCTTCAAACATTTGACAAAATCCATATTTATTTGATCCAGATGATATCTAAAACTGAGAAGGCAAAATAATGTCATCTGGATCAACATAACTATTGTCATGGACAAATCCCATACTGCAAATGTGATCACATTTATCCAGAATACTGCACCTAAAACAAAAGCATTTGGTAAATATGTAATTTTAATTGCAAAACCAACCTGGCAAACTTATATCACGTTTCTCATCAAAATACATAATAGTAATCACTGTTGTAAAGACTGAAAAAAAGAACAAGGTGCTCAATTTTAAAGAATATTTTGCAATAATTGTTGTGATATTAAGAAATCTTAAGAATTTGTCGTTTAAATGATATTCAAGTTTAAAAGTTAGCTTGTTATATTTGAGCATATACAAATATCTCATTATATATGAGTGTCCGGTGAGTTGATTATAGGAAAATTTGATTGAGGCTATAAAGAAGGTGGATGAAAACATAATAGTTGATAGATTGATGAGAGCACTGTTCCCAATATAACTGTAGAAATTACAGGTTATGTTCTGGATATATGGCGTCGGCCATAACAGGTTCACTGTGCAGTTGATTATGAAGAGAAGCATGCACATTTTGAGAAAAATATTTGATACAATTCTCGGCATATTATCTCTGAAATTGAACTTGTCAAATTGGTCGAAACTAGTGTACAATGTGTAATAGGAATTGGCCATAAATTGTTCGTACATGATGAAAATTTCCTGATGCTCAAGCTCAGTATGCCGACGAACAAAAAGTTGTCTTGGTCTTGTATTCGAAACTTTTCGTATTATATTTCTCAATACATTTTTTACGCCTTTAAACAAATTCATGTTTGAAATTCTAGTCAAACAAATTTCTGGATAACTTAGAAAACTAATCGAATAGCTCTGAAGTTGAGTCAAAACTAGAGACTTATTTTTAAAATGATTTACAAAAGATTCAAAACGACCAAGATTATAACACAGCAATAAAAATAAGCACACAGCAATACTCCTTACCACAAAGTCAAATTATCATGTGATCTTGGTGATCCATAATGCATATTGAATTACGTATAGAGAATTTTCTGGCGAATTGCAAAAAACCAATTTACATAATGTACTGTTTGCATGACCATGGTTAATCTATTATATTTCAAGAACTATAGAATAATTATAGAATTTCTAATATTATTCATTTTATTGTCTTTTTTCCAAATTTTTATTCATTAATAAAATATTATTCAAAAATAAAGTCAACTGAGATATAGATTATTTTGTTTTAGTTGACATTTAAAATTTATCCATGCATTTTATTTAAAAGAAAGGTAAAAATGTTATGACCAGTGATAATTAGTGTGATTTTATAGTGAAAAGAAAAGGACCATGGATACTGTTTGCATCCTTTCATTAGAATTAATCGGTTAGTGTTGAGACGAGGCCTCGTAAATTAGTATGAAGTAAAGTGAGCCTGTTATAAAAATCTGGAATAAATGAAATGGTTATCAAGTCAAATATTAGAAGTTTTTTGAGCAATTAATTACTGTTTTGACTGTTTCTCGAGTTATCACTTGATTTGTGATAAAAGAAAAGCCAATAGTTTTGCTCACAATCTCCGTATAAGTAATCAACTGTAAGATATGTTTATGTTACCTTTATCATTTTTAATTAAAAAGAGAGCAAAATAATTTACCTTTAGTTTCATTCTGAGGGATAATTTTTTAGCACAGAATGAGTTCAACAGTTTGTATGTGATTTGAGTTCTGTTCGATACCTCAGAGGCAGAGATCAACACAAATGTCAACAGAAAAGAGTTTGCAATCAATGCAAAAGTAAA
>JAQGBD010000288.1:0-36495 GCA_034698165.1 Punctoribates punctum | reverse complement strand
TCTCTCTCCTTTTCTCTCTCCTTTTCTCTCTCCTTTTCTCTCTCCTTTTCTCTCTCCTTTTCTCTCTCCTTTTCTCTTCTCTGAAAAAGAGAGACGACTCAAGTAGGAATCGAACCCACAGCTCTCGAGGCTGAAGTCGCGCACTCTATCAGCTGCGCCAGTGTCGGCCCCCTTTCCCCCTTTGGCTTATTTTTGTTGGAATGAATGTTTGAAAGTTATGAATGGTTTGTAGTGAGCGGTTATCCCTTGAGTTGGGCTCTCATTTGAGTAAATCTATTGAAGTGTTTGCGCAGTGAAGGCATTACTCATTGCGATGACATTCAAAACATAACTGAAATCACTTTGTTTTCAAATCAATTCAAATCATTATTTAATAAATAAATGTAATAAACAATCGTTTAATTTGAGTTATCTTATTGTGGAAGCGATGGATGAAGATCTGCAGATACTGACCCTTCCATATAATAATGATTTGTCGTCTCTTTACAGTCAAACCAATAATATTATTGCAATTGTTTTAATTGTTTTTCAATTTTTGCTTTTGGTTAGTATTTTGCCTTTAATTCAATTATTTTTACTAATTTTTGCTCAAATCAATCAAATATTTACAAATAATAGTATTAAAGCTCTTATCTGTCGATAGTTTTAATCAATTATTTGTATTAAAAGTGAAAATATTTATCAATGAATCCATAAAAGAGATGATTAAAAATGAAAGTCCATTAAAATGGTTGTCATCTGAAAACTGGTTTAGACTTTCCTCACATTCAATGAAATCATTTCAACGAATGTTTACTTCAATAGCAATAACTTGTTGTCAAATGTCGTAAAATGTTATTAATTTTAATCTTTTGTTTTCTTTCAGATCTCATTAGTTTTGATAAGTTTTTTGGTTCCGTTGAAAGACAAGAGTTTTCAGGACTTTTGGGATATCTCTCAAACAAATGCAAAGTTTTTGGACTCCTATTCGATAACAATCTATTGTAATATAATTTTGTGGATTATTTTGCTTTTGATTCGCTATTATATGAGAAATGTTTACTACAAAAGACTCAGAATTTTGGGTTATTATAAACACCACTCTTCTGTAAAATGTCTTTCTCTGATGCCATCAGTTATTTGGCACAAAACCAATGCTATTCTTCTTCTCTTGACTACAATTCTCTGTAAATATGAGCAAAAAGAGATCCAAATCTCATCGAAAATCCAATTGAAATCTATAAATATGGCGCAAATCGTGATATCATTCGCCGTTTTGGTGATAATCCCATTTCTGATGAAACACTTATACAGAGAAATCCGATTCCGAATCGACCGAAACCCTCCCGACATCTTCTGTGTGGAAGATCCACAACATTTGGTCACATCTGCGGGTCTTAACGAGATTGGAGTCAGGTATTCATTATTTGCTGTTTAAACCAATAAATTAAATGCCACTCTTCTCAGGCCGTCCTCTTATTTGGAAGACCTGCTCGAAAAACAGGCGGATTTGATATATAATCTGAAACTACAAAATACTCACTTAAGGCAAATGCTGTATAAAGTGACCCAAAGATCGAATCGGGAATCCCTTCAATCGAGTTAAACGACTTCAACCGGAATCTGACTCTTCCTCCAACTCCTCATCATTTGAGTTATAATTTTCTTCTCTGACATTAATTGTTATTTTTCTTTACAATTAACCGAAAATTTTATTTTCAAAAAACTTCTATTAATTTATTCTGAGTTTAAATCATAGAAAAGTTTATTATTCGTAGAAATTCGTTAAATTCCAGGAATTGTTTCCATTATTAAACAATTTTGTCGAACCCCTGACGCGAAGGATATTCCGTTCAAATTATATTTTGATTCATAATATAAATCGAAACCATTTTCTAAATAATTTATTTTGAATTAATTTAAAGAAATTAATTGTTTTAACACGAAATCCATTTGTCCTGTGATTCCACTTTAAGAGTCGTGTCCTTTGCACAGCACTAATCACTGAACTAATTATCTTTTCTAAGTATTAGTGAATTGTATTCGCAAAACAAAACAAAACAAAAAGTGAAATAAATATTAAAATATTCATTAAAAATGAATTCAACGAACGATTGATTGAAAATTGATTTTAATTTACATTAATTTTCTGATAACAAAAACTTATCTCAAATTGTATTCGAGAACAGAATTATATAATGAGATAAGAAATACGCGAATAAATACAAAATTCGTAATAAATTAATATTAAAACTCAATTTTTATTCAAATATAAGGCACTAAAAATTGGTAAAAATTTTGGTCATATTTCTAATGCACAATATTTTTGCTAAAAAACAGTTTTACATAAAATTTTGTTTTAAAATTTCAATAATAATTATATTGTTATATAATTTGCTAAAAACAGCACTTTTTCGTTGATTTCTTTACAAAAAATTTCTATAAGATATCAAATGCAAGACTTTTCACAATTATTTTTAATAGTTTTTTAAAATCAATTATATAAAAATCTTTTGGTTTTTCGTAATTAAAATAATTATAACTAAAATAATAATAATTAAAATGAATGATATATTGAGCTATAATACAGAAAGAGTCGGCAACAGTGGGTTCTGTCGATCGGCGCAAACACTCATTCAAATGAATTTTTACTGAAATTCAAAAATTTATATAAAATGACTATAATATGCAAAGAGAGAGATAAGAAAACAGCAAAACTGATGAGACATTTGTTTCTCAAAAGTATGATTACATATAAAACAGATAATAATTAAAAGTATAAAAATTCTTCAATTAATCCGATCTTCTTCTGAGTGTTTAACAGAATAAGCATTTGATTTGTTTTACAAAAAGATTGATTATTGTCTTAAGAATGAGATATAGGGGACTGGGATAACAAGTTTGAGCACAGGCCTGGCAAAGGTTCATCTAATTAAATATTAATCAAATTTATTTCAATTCTGTATTTTTGATCGCAATTTCGTCGTTTATAAGGCACTGACTTATGTTTGCATTCAATTCTACAAATTTGCTCCGATTTAAGGCATTTGTATTCAAAAAATTGATTTAAATTAAAGAAAGTCTGAAAACGAGAAATGGATCGATCACTGGATCTATTGTTATATCCCAACACCACTACCACTGATTGCTTGGAGTCGAAGTATTTTTCATATAAAATATTAAACAAAAAATGAATCACAAGTTTTTATATGATTTATGTAAAGCACTGACAAGTTTTGGATCAATTTCTTGTGTTTTCTCGAAAAAAGTCAAATTATTGTCAAATGTATTCAAATTATCAATGAATTTGTTGTGGAATTCTTTGGTTGTGAGGCCTAAGGGCTGGTATTCATTACATATTCAATACATTCATCGGTTTCGGTTTGAAATTCAAAATAGAGACTAGTTTTCCAACGAATATGTTTTCGGTTTCAGAGACTAAAATAACTATATTTTTGTCTTTTTTCGGTACTATTTCTGAGAATTTAGTAGAAATAGTCGATAGTATTGTTTGTTTGAAATGATTGAACGTTTTGTATGACTTGTGACCAGAAGACAAGACTTGTCAGTACAGTTACCCAACAGTTTATAACAAAAGTTATAATTTTTAATACAATTAAAGGTTTGTATTAGTCGTCGTCTTTCTTCTCAAGTTTGAGATCAACCATTGCGTGCAGTTCTTCGGGACTATAGCCCAATAGGCTTTGGAGGTCGCAAACAAACCGATAGACGTAACGCTTTCCCGCAGTTTTGTGAATAATATTTTTGTCGTAATAATATCGAAGACCTCGACTCAACTTCTCGTAATTCATTTTTGGTTTATTTTTCCTATAATTAAATCAAATTTAAGTCAGAAATGAAGAGAAGATGTGATGTTGTGATGGCATACCTGACACCCCAACGTCGGGCCACTTCATCCGGATCTGTGAGTTTGAATTCCCAGCCGTCGCCCGTCCATGAAATGAAGTTTTGACAGCCCTTATCAGTGAGAAGTTCGAGCAGAAACTGCCACAACTGAATGGGTCCACTCCCTGAGTGATACACAATATTTAATAAATCGGAAAAACATTTATTTAACAGTTGTTTAGTGAGTTTAGGACTTTAGGTGTAATTCAGCTGTACTTCAATTCTATACTAATTTCAGATAAAAAAGTTCTAAAACTAACAAAATATGAAAATATCTCAAATTCTGAAACATTTGTTTGAAAGGCGGCGCCGTTTCATATGTTTGTGAATTTCTACCACTAATTAGTGTGAGTTTGCGGGCGGTTCGCAACAATATTTGGATCAGATTAGGGATCACTAAGAGATGGTACGTATGATTACCTGCGAGTACTGCCGCCTGAATCACAGGCTTGCCGTCAATGGTCTGAGTCTGAAGAAGCGTTTGATGGCTCTGGTGTTGAGGACTGGGGCTATGCATTTGCGTCATATGAGTCATCTGGTGTTCTCTCGGCTGATGTAACGGAGTGTATGTCGTGTGCGGATGATGTGACAAATGATGAGACTGTTGACTGTGATGGCCGGCCTGTGGGTGGTGTCCCCCCGATAGGCCATTTGGTGTACCACTATTGCTGTGAGGACTCAGTTCTGTTGGCCACTGCTCTGGAGATGGCGTCGGCGGAACAGAAGGCGGGACTGTTTGGAAAGATTGCTCGTAATGATGGGACGGGTAGTTATCGACCATTGCGTTCATTTCATGTGACGGATATCTCCCTGTTTTGGACAAAACGGAAATAATTAAAAATTTAGATAAAAGAGTAAACGAGTTATGAAAAGTGACAGTCATTTAGTGACAGGAATTCAAAGGAAAAGACAAACAAAAAGAGAAAACACTTAACACATGCCAAGTAAAAGGTCATCCCTGTCGGGCCGGTCAGGCATTAGACATGCATTAGTATAGGCACTAATCATCATATAATTACCAAAGAGGCGATTCGGACCTCTGCTACTATTGAAAGCCTTATTTGTCGAGAATTGTGGCGCATATTTACTTTCGGTCATCATATTTGGTGACGGGTAAAACTCTGATCCCCCGTCCAGATATGTAGAGTGGGGTGGCGGTGCCTCCAACCCGTAATCGTGTGCGTCGTCGAAGTGCTGGAGCGCCAGTTCGTCGTGAGTCATGTCATTTAGAGTATGCATCGATTCGGTTATGTGGTGGTACGCACCTGAGGACAGACATACATTCATTAGACTACTGCTTGTTAACCATTAAACTATTAAATGAGTTGATTCTGATATCATTAGGACAGCCTTCGAGAGCAAGAATTTTGATGTAATGTAAAACAATGAGCGGAACCTATATTTTAGTGAAAGCGGTTGACCGTAAAACTCAGCCAAAAGCTGTTCTCTGGCTTTCTATCTGTTCTATTGGACAGCACTGGCAGATGGCAAACGTCAAGCACTGGTCGCTCGACACGAGCTTAATGTCGACTAAAAACTCAACTTTTAAGAGACTTTCGAACAGTTTTTGATTGAAATCAACTTTAATTGAGTTTTGAAGCAATCGTTAAATTGAAGCAAAAGTTTGCAGAAAAACAACTTTTCTGTCTATCGCTCTATAATTAACATTTGACTCAACTTTAATTAGTACTGAATTTTGCAATTAAGGCAAAAAATATGAACACAAAAATTAAATGAAATTATTTGTTCAAAACTCAACTTAAAGTAGTTTTTATGAAAAGTTTTGAAAACGTTTCTCCAAACGATATAAAAGCAAAGAATAGAAAACAGTCAACGATTGGCACACTTTCGCCAAAACTTTCACAAAAAGAGTTTTTCAGTGAATTTTACTCAAATAAAGTCCTGTTATTTAGAAGACGTGAATACAATAAAAGGAACGGAAGTCTCATTTAATATAAGTTAAATCACAAACTGTTATGACGGACAGGAAACACACCGTTAGGGCGTTTGACTCACATACTAGTGATTTGGCGGAGACTTTCTAACAATTCTCACATACCAGGTATGGAACTAGGTCCTACAATAATCGGACAGGAAACTCATTGCGGGTCTCTCTCTCTCTCTCTCTCTCTCTCTCTCTCTCTCTCTCTCCTCAGATGAAAAACTCAGCGAACCATTGAACAGGTGGTCAATCAAATGTAATACCTTTGAAATCGATTTTGTAATCACTTTCAACAAATAGGACTTTCCGTTGGAGAGAAAGTAATTTTTGAGAAACTGATTTCACACGAATAAAATTCTTACAAAATTCATGGATTTAAACATTAACATTAACAGAACAAGATCATTTTCTTAGAGAAAGAACTCATGAATAAGTTATACAAAGGGAAGAGCTATAGAAAAGAAGAGGTGTGACCTCTAACTAAAGACTTCCGAATAAAAACATTTACTTTAGAGTGAAATTGAATTTATGTTATGAAGTGATAAACATTCAAACGAATACTTAAAGAGAATTAAGAAAAGAGAATATTTGTTGTGAATACCAACCGATGAGAAAGTTTTCAATATTAAGACAAAGTATTTAAAAAGATATCAAATTTCTGGTTAGTCTACAATTGAAGACATTGTTGACTCTCTCTTAAAAAAGTTAATTTTAAGTCGATTATTGGCGCCGACTATCGCCGCACTTACTCTCGTCGGCACATCTATCAAATGGCACACAATTTCTATGTATGACTCACTTTATGGCAAAATTAGAGCTCAGATGAAGTTTTTTATGAGAAAAAAGCACAAAAAGTAAGGCAAAGATTATTTATTTTTTATATTCTTCACAAACTTTGTCACTCATGAGAACAGTACTGACTTCGGAATGAGAAAGACTTCAAATACCTTTGTATTGGGAAAGCATGAGATGAGAAACACTTTAGGTCTGGTAGGAGGAGAGATAGTGTGAGAGAGGTCTAAAAAATACACTGCACTTCAATAGAAGTGGGTTTAGTAGGTTTGCCGGAGCGGGCAGGCAGGCAGGCGCACGATGACAACCGCACCAGATGTTGGCTATTGTCGAACACAGAGTGCCTTTTTATGCCTCTCCGAGCGCTCAGTTTTACTTTACTTTTTTGACAATTAGCGGAACGAAATCAAGGCTAACATCAATACAAGAATACAATATAATGCCTCTAATGATATATATTCTGCCATTAATTTACGAAACAGAAAGACAACTGAAAAGACGTCTGAGAGTGGAGTGGAGTCGACTTCTCTTTCATTACCAGTTCTAAAGAGTTTAAACACATTTAAAGCCTTTCCAATGCGGTTAACACACAAAGGACTCAAATAAAGGTTACGAAACATATTTCTGTTCAGAATTCTGATTGGATTTGCGAAAAGCCGGAGCACCTAGCACAAATACATTGATCATGCATGCTTAACTACAGGCCTAGTAGAATATAATTTGAGAACTACACAAAACATCCGTTCCTTCTCTTGTTATAGAATAAAGATATTAAATAAATGCTGACTTCTATTCATTTAAATAAACTTTAAATCGATTCCATTGAATGCCAACGAGTTTTTGATATCTCGTAATCAAAACAGAATCTCTTTTTTCTATAAATACTTTGAAATACGAATCTATTTGTTTACATAAGAAGTTATACTATATTTGAAAAGAGTTGAATCAAAATTTTATGTTTGAAAGAAACAAATATTCAAAAAAGTCTAAAACTTTATGAAACAAAACGATGAAAATTCTTTTGAAATTTCCGTAATATATGTGAAGTGAGTAAAACAAAACAAATTTAATTAAAGCAGATCTCAAATTAAGTTAAATATTATTATCAAAACTTAAAGAGTAAACTAATTTTGGATTAAAAGATAGATTTATTAAATGATTTCCTTTGCTTTGAAACTCCAGATTCCCTTTCATTGAAAGGTTGAGCGCAAAGAATTTCAGTCAACTTTGAAGAGAGAGTGCATATAATTTGTGGCATTTGGGACAACAATAATGTTATAACAGTTAACTTCCGGCGAATTAAGATAAAGGTTTCCACAACACTAACCCAAAGCCGAGGAACCGTCTCTTCTCTCTCTTTCATTCAATTTTTTCTTTATTTTTCTCTAAACATTCGTTAGAAATATATTTATGTTTACTCTTTCGGCGAAAATAACAATTAATGAATAAATTAATCTATGAGTCAATCAATTGAATTGAATTAAACGAATTCAAGGCTTTGATAATCAATATGTCATTCAATAGAAGATTATTAGAAATAACTTCTGAGAGAAAAGTATTTAAAATTGAGAATAATTTTATTGTCTTTTATGACTGCATTAATAATTTTAATGACCAATAATTGGATTGAACACAAACAAAAAGGAGAATATTCCCACGAATAGGCCAGCCCTGTCTGTGCTGGCTCTCTGTCCTCCCTCTGCAGCCCTTAAAAATTTATTCTGAATAACAATTGGGAATGAATTCTGATAACAAGTACTCTGAAAAATATTAGCGTTAAATATAGTGAGCCTTTAATTGATAGTTTGAATCAATTGAGGGTTAGAGCGTATGACAGCACAGACTAATAATTTACAGAACCAGTCCTCAAATATTGGGCTCATTGTTATTAAAGACTATTAAGTAATCTCTCCAATGAGAGCCCGAATTCGGAAATTATTTTTTCTGTTAATAACTTATTAAATGTGATGTGAAATGCAATGAATGGCTTCCAATGAGTGTCAATGAAGACTATTATCGCAGTCATCAAAATAAATATTAATTGCAGTCGACTCACCATCAATGAAGGACCCACTCGTAGAACTCGAGGCTCCAGAAGATGAGGGACCACTGTTACCATTCATCACTGGTGTAACTTTGTGTTCAGGCAATGGATAGCCGGCGCCTCCTGCCTGTTGGAAGAACTCGTCGAAATCAGGCATACAAACGGACTCAATGTAATTGGACGGCACGTTCTCTAGAGATGTCCTCTCTTTCTCTATTTCGGCTGAAGAGACAAACAGTCAGTCAATAAAAATAACCAAAAATCAAACACAAAATCAGTGAAAAACTGGTCTATTCTAAAGCTCTTCAAACTATTGACTAAATTCAGATCAAAATCAATTTGAGTCGAAAACATATAATTAATAAGGGATAACATAATTGGAAATATTTGAACAGTGAATAACGAGGCAATTATCGAGATAAGAGTTTTAAACAAGAGTATACACTGTACTAGATTAAAGTGAACAGTTTGAGTGACAAAATGAAACTGAAAACTAATTGAAATGAGAATATAATTCGTGTTGTTTTGGGTCGGAATTTGAGAAATACAATTAATAGACTTCCTATTTATTAAATTAACGTATTGTTAATTTTGGTGATATTTCAATCGGACGGATATATTGCAATATAATAGCTATGAGGATGTGATGTCCACTACCTGTCAAAACAGTTTTGTCAGTCACTGCAAAAAGTGTATCAAAAACTGAATGCCAAACACTATTGGGATGAGAGAGGACTCAGACTATGGCTAAGCGTTGAACACAATTAAGAGCTGAGAAACTAATGGCATTGGAAATCAAAATTACGACACATTATGAAAAAATCGAGTAAATATAAAATTGGATATTTGTCGAGGGATCAGATATGGGGGCGGCAGTGGACAGATTGACTAATCAGCAAATTATACCAAATTGGGAAATAGAAGTGCAATGAATTGTTTAGTGCATCACAAGAGTTGTCTTCTGTTTAGAATTCATAATCATTAACATCAACTTTGGAACGGATGTCAACAATAGTGATCCCAACGGAAGAGTATTGGTTGGCCTCAATGGAAGAGCTGGAGCACAACCGAATACATTACATAATATATATTAAACACAATAACTTTATTGCAATTTTCATAGCATTCATAGAGCTCTTTACGCATCGCGTAATTCATGAAAACGCCTTCAAATAGATTCTCATATATTTGCCGTATATTTGGTGTATATATACATCTAATTCTAGACTATTATCAAAGAATAAACTGAAAACCTGTTTCATAAACTTTTTTAGGCTTAAAAATGATTTAACAAAATTCTATGCGAAGCCCCACAAGAATTATTGTCATTATTATTATCCTCATAATTGTCAGCTTATGCCAGGTCTCCAAACCTGTGCTCCTTTTCTCCCCGAAACTCATTTATAATTTATTCTTTTGTCTCAAATAGTATTAAAATTTATATAAAATTTAATCTTTTATTATCGCAAACAAAAAAAAACTCAGAGAAAAGGATTCGATTGGGATAACAAAAAAAATCTTTTTATGACTAATTTGTTTGCAGGCCTTGAGTTGGATAGGAATCTGATTCAGAGAAAACTGTATCCCAGATGTGAACCATTAATACAATTGTGGTATTTATAGATTAAATATGATTTCCTGCGAATCAGTTCGTCAATAGTTCGTTAAACCTATCATTACATGACATTTAAACCAATAGTTTGTCAATATTTGACTTTAATTTTAATTATAATTTATTTATTTCTCATTTATTTGACTCTAAAGTCAATAAATTGAGAGCAAATCGATGCCAAAGAATGGCAATAGAATAGCAATCAATTGAGAAAATGCCACAAATTATAAAAACCTTTTTGAAGTATATCCAAGTGTTCCCAGAGTATATCACCCATAAAGGGGGGCGTTCGGGCCAGAAATGACTCCTTTCCGAGAGCGCACATGTCTTTGCCTCTCATCGTGAAGTTTTGGTGATTGACTCCTTCGAGACTGAACTCTCTGGTCGCCCAATTGATCCAATGGCTAACGTCTACTTCTGTCCACTGTCGAGGATCTGTCAACATTTAGAAACACTGTTAGAAAATGTCGGAGACATCACATACACCCGTTTTGCAAATAATTAAAGCGATTCATGCATTCAATCGATCTATAAATGGGTTTAACAGTTGCGCCCATGGATCAGGTCAGCCGTCGGATTGCACTAACCTTTAGGAATGTTTAGTAAATCTCTTTCTTTTTCCCAACTGTTGAAACTGGCGGCCAAGGCTTGTGTCATCTTCTGGTTGGTGCCCGGCGTCAATGGAGGCACTTGTGTTGGAAGGTCTAACCAAACAATAAATCATAAATTTAAGTAAAATTTATGGCGATTTCAGAAATTATTATATTTAGTCAATAATGAAAATAAATTAGTGATCAGTCAGTCCTTATACAGAAATGGCATTGATATGAGAGATGACACAGGTGACTTTGGAGCAATACAGCCACCAATGGAGTCGCCCTTCTAAAAGACTCTTTCATTGGGGTCTTTCTGTTAACTCAATCAATATTTTATTGGATTTGATTAATGTCTGACTCAACCATTAATCTTAATTTATATCAATTGATTTAAACTAATAAAGAAAATATTTTCCATTTTCATCGCCGATATTCTGTTCGTTATATAATATTTGGGAAATGTTTGCAGAAATTGCTTTCTATTTATGTAACGACCGATAAAAGAGATGATGAATGGGATCAACACTAATATCTCTAAGTTATCCACTGATGAGAGATATCTAAAAATACACGTCTTTTACTTCTAAACCAATTGTTAGATTAGAGATATGACAAAATTGGTGTTGAATTAGCATGATAAATTGTCAGATTCTGCTCCTTTTTTGCTGCAGCCAATGATTTAATAGTCAATTACATGAATTGATTGGAAACTCTTCTTAAGATAAGACTAAGCGAGTAATCACTTCATAAGTGGTGATCGCAATAAACTGAATGCCAATTAGAAGTCGACTAAATTTGACAAATCAGTCGTTTAATTAAAATTTTATCGCATTTCATGTTTTTTGATTGAATCGGTGTTTACTAAGACTAAGGAACAGATGGAAAAACCTAAATATTAACGTTAATTACGAATAAAATTCAAAGCATTTGGTTCGCAATAATGGCCTAAAACTTATTCACTACATAAGGGATATTAATTTGCATTACACAGCATTGAACATGAAACAGACCTTGCTCACTCCATAAATATTATTCCAAAAAGTTATTGTTTCTGAGTAACAGTTTCACCACGCTTAATTTACTATCAAATAACTTTTAAAAATTCAATCACATCGGAAATGGAGTCAAAAAGAAAAAACTGATGCATAAGTTGTTTGAGAGATACCTGAGATAAGTCTGACTCTAATCGAAACTATTTTTCTCTTTCACTGAACATAATGTGTGTGAATAAAGTCTAAGAATTTCGTTAATTACTTTCATTAATTAGTTTTGAATTTGATTAAAATTTTCCGTTTTTTCCATTTCACAGATAATTACATGTATTTCGATAAAGACCTCAAATTGGAAATTCCCTATCACTCGGATCAGCGTATCTGAAGGAAAATTATTAGTATTGGACACAAATATCAATTAAAATAGCATTTCATCAAAGAGTGAAAAGTGTATCGAATTGTTTAAAACACGATTGATTGCCAGTAAAACAATAATTAGCTAGTTCATGTCTCAGCTATTGGATTATGTAATTACAACGTATTATAGGGAAGTATAACTAAATTTGATTAAAAAAAACTGTTCAACAAAATAATAACTAAAGGTTAGAGTGAGAGATAAAGTTGAAACAACTAAAGTTGCTGGCTAATTGTTTTGATCTATAACAATTACCCAGTTTGATTACACTAAATTGGATTTGAGTATAATTTTTGGCTAATAAGCTAATTATTGTCAGAATTAGGCGCTAATAAAACTTAATTTTTAAGCAAAAATTTGAATTTTGTGTCAATTAATTACTGTTTGCGCAGAGAATACGAATTCAACAAAATTTATTTCAGAGACAATTAAACGAATAATTAACAGCGAAACTAATAAAATTCAATTGTAATCGAGGTCTAAAATGGGCAGAGAGTTGAACGAATAATTATTTGAGTGAACAAAAAAGTGGTCACAACAACAGATGGCAAACGATTGAGTACTCGTCAGACATATTCAAAGTGAGAAGAAGTAAGTGATAGCCAACTGTTTGGCAAAAAAGAAGTCAATTTCCAACAATTTTTTTGTCGTTAAGGTTGAGGACCAAAATTATATACGGAGTCAGAGATATTGCATATATTTTTGGGTTTCGTTCATAAGTTAATGATATGAACTCAAAAATAACAGCTTATAAAAGATGTCAAGTTTTCAAAATATTTTTATTATTGTTTTAAAGATGTTTTTGATTGTCTCCTCTCTTGAAACTCATTAATCATTCGCCTAATGATAGGAAACAAATGAATAAATGATTGCATTGATTGGCCAAACCATAAACTTATAAGTTATTGGCTTCAATAGGGATAAGACAATTGACTTCTAGAGAAAGTCACTTATGGAATGCCATTATATCGATGTGATCACGAAAGGACATCCACAACAATCGAGACAATAGCCTCTTGTTTACCACTCATTCGACAATTCACTCGAACAGAGTCGAGGAGAAACCAAATACTCTAAAATATAGTGTATGTCCCGTAGACTGGGGATGGCATCCAATAGAGAAAAATATAATCAGCGACACTTTAAGCGACTTCGAGCAAAGGTTCACATTATATAATACGAAATAAACTGGTCAAACGTGTACTCGCAATGGGCGGACCACTCATCACAACCATCACAACGAGACAGAACAGGTATTTCTCTACAAACCCAACACAATAATAGCAATCCTAACAAATAAATATACTCTTTGTTAGCTCTCTCTCTCTCTCTCTCTCTCTCTCTCTCTCTCTCTCTCACCATTTCTTTCTTGTTTTGCTTTCACATATAGCTGTCTCTTACATAAAGCTGAAAGAAACTAAGAAAGAATAGTACTAGCACAGCACAGCACAAGCAGAAAATTCATTGATGGAAATATTCTTAAAATTGTTTATCGATAAGAATGAGACGACTATTGACTGGCGATAAAAACGAATAAATTTGTAATTTTCTTTCGATAATCTGTGAAATCAAATAATTACTTTTGATAAGTGTTTGAAAGAGAATTAATGACTTTCGATATCAATCAGAATTGAATTTATAATTATGGGAAATCTTTTCTAACAGATTTCGTGGAAAGGGATGACTTGGAGTAAGAGTGAAACTAAAGACAAGGTTAAGGACGATAATTAAGTGCCTTATTTATGATTGGAGTGGATTTCATCAGAATATTATTGTTGAGAAGAATTGGTTGAATCTGATTCTGAAATTCTTTGTGTGTTTGACAATAAAGAGATCATTAATGACTCAAATCTGAGATTTGGTTAGTCTTTCATGAAATGAGTCTATGAAAGGCTCATAAGAAAGGAGTGTATTATTATGAGAGTCACACAAATGCAAAAAATGATTTGTGTCGCCATAGTTTGCATTAGCGTTGGGGCAGATGATGATGTGTTGGGACCGCTGAAGGCCATACCGTTAGGGCGTTGTCTGCCTCAGAGCCATTTCACCTGTTTGTTCCCATGCATAGGCCAGCACTGGGCCAGAGAGTGCCAGAGAGTGCCAGAGAGTGCCAGAGAGTACTTTTGTTGACTCCATATAATCATCAATAGTTATGTTGAATTCGTGTCACACTCGCATCGCTGGCATCGCTCCCACGCCATCGGCCGACCGCTCAGCACAACCAATAAGATTGCAATACAAGACTCGATTTTCTCAATGAAAATACAGCTATGAATGAGAAGTTTTTTGTCTCGTATAGTACTATAGCTCTGAACCTGTGCTGCCTTCGGGCCATAAAGACGAGGAGAAAATGATTTTTATGAATGAAAACCGGATGGAGGACTCGCACTAATACGACCGACACATTCACTTATATTCAGAGTCACAGCTCGTATATGAACTGAGCGTACTTTCCCCTTATCTCTATTCCTTTCCCTTGTGGAGTCCCTTTTCTCAAGTCTTAGCCCTCCAGTCCTTCAAAGGGCGACATAACAGCAAAATTCACATCAGTTGTGAAGGGGATAACCGCTACCCGTGAGAAAAAATTACGAATTTATACGCCATCACAACCCAGAGAGAGGGACATCACAGAAATGGGTCCCCAATAACAATATCACAATGGATTCGATGAAAAATGTCTTAAACATTGACATGGATTACATTTATCCAATAAATTCATATTTGAGAAAACTGTTAGTTCTCTGAGAATTCTTAACGAACTCTACTTCTGATGGAAAACAAGAAAATGTGGCAAAAAATGAGATAATTATAGTGTTTGTCACTCGAGAGACAAAAATCATGTCTTAACGTGTGTTCCAATAGTCTTAGAGTTTGTCAAAATAGTTCATTAGTGAAAAATCTAATAAATTGCCAGATAGTGAGCACTGGTAGGGCTGAGTCAGGGCCTTCGCCTTACATCTGCGAACAGTTAAGATTTTTTGGTGAAGAAAAACTAAGACTGTGCCGAGTCAGTCAGTCCTAGTCAGCCAGTGCTAGTCACTCACTCACTCACTATCTGTGCTATAAGGGCTGGTGTTAGGGGTATAACATCTACTACCAGTTGATGAGCCATTTAAAGAGCCGAAGAGCACAGGCAGTCAATATATACAGTGCCAGAACAGAAAATAAGTTGAGATAAGCAGTGACTGTGCGCTTATGGCTGGCTTATGGCTGCCAGATGTTAGACATGGACTAAATGGCAATCATTCGATTCTATCAGTTATTCTGTTCTATTCTGTCCTCCATTCGACACGCGCTCCAAAACTCACTTTGAGTTAAGACTAAGATTTAATAAATCAATATTTTTCACAACTGTTTTCATTAACCCAACTCTTAATCCCAGCGTTTAATTCAGGGCTAAAAATGAAATAAACGTGAGTTCGGCCAAAATTATCTCTTTTGGATCCAAAGACAGATTTGTGTCGGAATGGCTCCGAGCAAACACTCATCTAAAAGCTTTATCAAAAAGGGAACACATATCTTAAGGAGAGAATAAAAAGCCCGCAGAAGCAAAATAATTACAGTAATTATTTTCAGATCTCGGTTTAGATCAATGGACAGGACTTTAGTTTCCGGTTAAATGTTGTCAATGGTATCACTCATTGAACCAAAATATATATTCGTTTTAAATACAAATAAATATAATTAAGAAAATGGGTTTACCTCTTGTTTTAGAGTTAGTTATGTTTAGACCAGAATTGACGCCAATTTTCGTATTAAATTTTCGTGAATTATTCGATGGCTTTAAAGGCTTTTTCATAATCTCAACGCCTTTTTCTTGCATTTTGTTTATCGAAAATATATTTTAAATAATATTCAAACTCTTGAATAAGTTTTTTGTGATAATGTCATCGATTAAAAAGTTAAGCTCAGAATATAAACAAATTCTTGAGCACTGATACTGAGGAGTAATCGGATCTTCAAATATCACAGACGGGAATGGAATCGAAATATATCTAATATATAAATATTAATTTGAAATCTATGAGCAATAAAAGCAAAGACTAGAAATACGAGTCGTTTCACAAAAGTTATATTGTATTCGATGAATGGTTTGAATGGCTTTGAATGTCACAAAACACTCACTAATAGTCAGGTCAGCGAACAAGTGCTAAAAGCATACAACAAATCATAGAAAACAGTCTATAAAGACAATCAAAAGAACACCGCAGATGATTGGGGCCGGACTGAGGCCAATATTTATTTTCTTTTAATAAGAGATAGTCAGTCACTAACAGTCAGTTCCAACACACGTTCCGATCAGTAGTAAAGACTATTCACATCACTCTTTAATGAGTTCACGATTTAACCATTTCTTTGATAACTCGTAAAACTAAAGTTGTTGTCACGACTCAGGGATGAGGTATTGATTTGAAATTAAATGATAAGAAACTACTATAAAACGCTTTAATGTTTACAACTATTTCATTGAGAAAACTTTCAAGAAAGGCATCCGGTCTCTGGTCAGCACCAGTGCAGCGAAAGTCAGTATATAAGACACATGTTCTGCACTGTTCTCTACTAAATCTATTGGAGTTTCGCACAGTTAGCGGAGGAGATACTGAAGGCTCACCAAAAAGCAAGTGAACACATCGTAACGAACTTCAAACAAAGGCAACAACAGTAGGACTACTTTTGACACGACCTCAGACTTACACATAGACTGAGCGAGAATTCATTGAAGAATAGTCCACTGCAACAGACGAGTCTCCTCCCAGTCTTCTGCCACTAAAATATAGTCTGGGAGGAGAGAGACGAGAGGGCACAGAGGGGTAGCGTTGGGGACTACAGCATGGGAGAGAGGGAGAGGACTACAGACGAGCACAAGAAGGCATACAACAGCACATGAAAGGCATATGAAAGACGCGATCGGGGGCTTCGGTTCGGGGGGTAATAAGTCTATTACGTCAGGAAAATAAATGCCATAAAGAATTGAAATAAGACTCAACAGAATTGGTTAAGTGTTTGATATAATTGTTTGTAATCACGAAATACAACCGAATATTTGTTGCCATTAAACGCCACAACTCTTTCTCATTAACCTCTTGAGTGCAAAATTATTCGCAATACAAATATTCCTCTCATTAAAAGCCAATACTTAAGAAATTACTCTTTTTATTGTTTAAAAAAATTGTTTACTTACAAGAGTTTGAAAGTTGAGTGGAAGAGTAGCGCAGGTTAGCCGAGCCCTGAGTTAGCAGAGCATAAGTCAAAGAATATGAAAAATTTGAGTTATTTTGATTGCTATTAGAATTAGGGGCAGAAAAGTATCCGAATTGTTGCGGTTGTTGCAGATGTTGGTGATTGTGGTGATTGTGTGCCGGCACTGGCACTACACAACTATTGGCTTCACTGGTATTGATGGTGCAATTTGTCACAACCAGACACATGACTGACACCAAATATATCTCGAATACCGAAACTCAGAATTTGATTAATTGTCGTTTGCGGGCGAAGACCACAAAATACTATTTGTTATAAACTCTACTAAATGACTAAAGTTTTATTATTTGGTCAAAAAAGGAGAACAAGTGTGTGTGTGGACAGTCTTGTCATCTGAGGCAACACAATATCAATGATTATTCTGTTTGAGAGCAACAAAAGGTAAGCGACGACTGAAGGGCTATACACAGGTATATAAACTTTGCTTTCGGAGGAAATGGTTCGACAAATGCAACACTTTATCGAATAGATGTCTAATTAAAGTCAAAGTATTAGACTATATTGGATAAGAGCAGAGACAATATTGATAGAGTGCTGCCAGTGCTCTCAGTTTGCCAATGTTAGAGTCCTTGGCACAATAAGTCTAAACACAGACACCAATAGCTAATAAATGCTAATAAGTAGAGCCGTTTGGTTGGCTGGTCGGCCAAAAATGTCTTTTACCATAAGAGTGATTACAATCACATAAAAGCTTAACTTAACTGAAATTAATATAAATAAAGTGCAAATACTGTGATTCGCATGCCGTACCACAAACTGAGTAAGAGCACAGCCATACAAATCATACTGAATTCCATTATTTTCACGACAAGGTTAGAAACTATGAAACTCCAGTTGATTGCACCGAATTAGCAAAACAGCAAATACTTAATACACGTATTATTAAATTGTGGAGAGATTTGAGAGAAATATTTTCAACTAAATTAAGAGTAAGAGTGGAACACAATAGAGAATTCATGCAAGACTTGGTCTCTAATTAATGGTATATTACTTGAAAACACTTTCGTTTTTTGTGTCAGAGAACATGACATTGACTCCCATACAGTTTGGACACAAATCTGAGCGCAATGTCGAAAGATATACAATACTAACAATTGTTTTGCATCAATGAACTCAACCCAATTAGACAGAGAGAAAACAATAACAATACGACTAATTTCGATATTAATATTCAATATATTGTAATCATTTGGAAAACTAATGAAAAATACACTTATTATTAGAGGTATTTCATCAGTTGGTTTGAAAATAAAGTCATTTTCAATAGAAATTAGATTTCATTTACAAATTCAATTCATTAATGTTTTGAAAACAAGTTATTCATTAATCGAATGGAAATTTTTAATCCTAATTAAAATTTTCAATCAATAGATTCCGTATTAATTAAATTTTGAAATATTTTTTCGTTCATTTCTTCCGTAAACTGATATTCATTTAAGAAATGAGTGAAAAATAGTTACAATAGTTGTGTTCAGCCTTAACCGTATTTAACAGTATTTTGCCTCAAATCAAATTAATATCAAATGAAGTTTCAATTTTCAAGAAATCTAAAGAGCCCTTGACTTAGGCAACCCTTTCCGAGGTGGGGAGACTCCAATAATCGCCAGTAATCAACATTTATCGCACATTTGAGCAAATTTTAAGGTATGAGATGCAAGTCAGCCACTAATCAAAATGTATTAAATAACAAATTGAATCAATTAATAGCAATAATTTATTTGATTAAAAGCTGCAATATTTGCAAACTTGTCGATCGATTCTTAAGTTATCATTAATTTATGTAAACTAATGAATATTTTTAAAGAAAAAGATTAATTGCTTTTACTCTGAGATCAGCAAAAAATCAAACCAAAGACATATAAAATTTTAAAATATTTATCTTTAATAATATCGATCGAAAAAAATAATAATCCAAACCCTAATTAATGGCATTTTATATCATTTAATTAAGGCGTATATTATTTAAGATATAATTAAGATATCAATAAAAATTCAAACTTTCATCAGATTATATACGAGAATGAAATCATTGAACTAAATACTGGTTATACTCGGAGTCAATCAAAGAATTCAACTCAAAAACAAAAATTTCAATTAATCAGAGAATCGCTTGTATTACAACTCAATCAAAAGTTTTTGCAACAAATAACTTAAATCATGGTTTTCATCAATTTTTTTAGATGAGCGCGACTCTAATGAAAGGACAGAGTGATAGAGGACAGGACATTGTGCCCAAAATTTTTTAAATGATATGAATTTACTTTTGTTGGATTTGTCAGATGAAAGAGAGATGAGTGAAGAGCATTAAATTTCTATCAGAAGGAGTGTCCAAAACCAGAGATTGTAAGGACTGAGTGCTGGTGTGATGTGAGATGAAGATAAAGAGCCTACAGAGCCCTCAACCCAGCGATGGTTCACTTGTATTGCAATAATGTTAACAAAAGGACAAAACTATTCACTTTCAGTGATGCACAACAAATATAAATACTCTGGTATTCAAGTGTTGTTCAATTATAATGGATTTATTCAAACAATTGCACTCTTAGTTTGCAAGGGTGTGGACAAACACTATTTAAATAAGTCTCCAAAACATTTTATATACTTTTTTTCCAACAAAGGTCTTGACATTCGCTTTGTTATAGTTCTCTGTATTCGACTCTATGGATGTCCGACAACTCAGTAACTGATTTCAGAGTCAATACATTGGCATCACTTTTATAGTGGTCTCTGTTTGTGGAGAAGCATTCAATTTTAGCAAGAACTTGTCGACACACAATTAATGTGAGCCTAACAGCCAATAAGAGACCGATATTTGACTAATTTATTAGAATTATTAGTAATAAATTACAATAGTTTTGAGTATATCTGAAAAACCAATAATATTATCGAATTACAAGTACAGTCTCTTATCAGTTCTAACAGCAAGTCTTGGTGTTCCTGAGGAAGGAAACTCTGTTTACTGGTGATGACAGTCTATTCCGAAATTGAAACTACATTTACTTAAAATCCTAATTACAATGGTTTGTGTCTGTTCTTCAAAGATTGCTCTCGAAATTGGTTTCGGAATAATTATCTCTAAAAAGCCATAATATTTCAAAATTTTTCTAAACTATATTCTAAATAGAGTTTTGGCTAATATTTCACAAACTTATTGAAAAGCGTTTCCATAATATTTAAAACTATAATTAACATGAATTATGTGGTAATGCATACAAACAACAGTTTATTCGTTTACTATTTTTTTCAAATTAAATCTAAATTTTCTATTCGGAGGAAAATTACTGCAAATTAATAGTTTTATTCAAAACTAGTGGTGTATTAGTAATTACTTGTAATTCAATATATTATTCATAATTTTGAGCCCTGACTTCAAACCATAATTCATTACAATTCCCGATAATTCACAGAAAAGTTGATTTCAATTAAAAGTCAGTCAAATATTGTTCTCAATTAATTTAAATTCAATTCAATATTCAGGGAAATGTTTGACAATAAATCTATTAATGTTTTCCATTCAAAATTGATTTTCGTAATATTTGATAGACCAAGCTTACTTTCATTAAGATATTCTATTATTGAATTTGTGCAAAGCTTTTGTTATCTAATAAATTGAGTCTTAAGTGGAGGTTATTTTTGGACTCAAAATCCAATAAAAATTTGTTTGATTACCGAAAAAGTGAAAGAAAAGATGGATTACATGGATAACAATTTTTGAGAATCTAATTAAGGTTTGAGACAAACGCTGGAAAAGTAGCAGTAATTGCAACCAATATATCAGAGCTGACTCTCGAATGAAAAACAAGTTCTTCCAAAGAATTTTTGTTTTTTACTCTCAGTTCTCACACAAGTCAGTAGTTTTATGTTTCAATGACTACTACTGTGTGTGAGATTCGATCGGAAGAACTGGACTCAGGTCGAGAACACAGCACAGACTTTACATCACAGTCTACTAAAACTGCTATCAAATAGTAGAAGAGAAACAATGTTTGAAAACAGTCTCGCAATCAATAGAGTCATGAATTTGAGAATAACTTCAAAAGCATTTTAATTCGCAAACAATTTATTTTGATTAAAAAATTATGCCTAATATGAGAGTTGGGAACCGTATAACTGTTATTCGTGTTAAACACGCGAATGAGTCAATTGTGTTGCTATTAGTGGCCAAAAGAGCCAAAAAGAGCAGAGAATCCCAGAGTTCATTAGCATTAGGATTATGTGCAAAATGGTTGGAAAATAGCTGTTAAGACATATTATTTATTGGCGTAAAACTTAATAATGAGAGACAATGAATCAAAATCAGACACATCTGGGAAAACGTTTAGCAAATAATCAAAAATAAGAAAAAATGAATTATTTTTTTAACGTTTGAGAAAAAATAGTGAATTATAATAAGCAAAACACTTTTCCATTTATAATAACTCTTCAAATGTATACCTCAGGGCTTTTCACTGCATTTCTTCATATTTCAAGGCTATGGGAAAATTGAAGTCAACTAACTATATAATCAAAGCTAATATAACTTACAATAGTCTGTATGACTCTAACTCTGATGACACCCAATCCACTGGTTTTCTCTTTCGGATAGAATTGCATTTTCTGATCATTTCGAGTCTATTGAGACGATTCAGAGATAGACAGACACCTCAACCAGAGAAAGGGGGTTAGGAATGGTTAGGAATGTTTCCAAAAGTTACTTTCTGTTACTTTCTCACAGACAGACTCAACACAATGTCCAGTCTGTGCCGTTACACATTCCCTTAATCTCTTGCAGTTCTCTGCTTTTGTGTGAGAAAATATCACGGGTCCACTCCACCACTCCACTCCAGTCGCCCTAATAATCGAGTAGGGGTTTATTGAACTGTATAACAACCACCACCACAGCCACCGCTGGCCATCTCTGTTCCCAATCACTTATTAACTGACTTCAGCTTTGACTTTATTCGACGAATCTCTTTATTATATAATATATTCCATAATTTTATTCACTTAAACATACAATTATTCAAATTCTCTTCGTTTAAATGTTCACTAAATTCGTTGAGTTATAAATTAATTGAAAATAATTATAGATTTTTTAAAAATTTAAAAAAGTTAGTGAATGACATCGGTTTTGCATAATAACAACTTTCATTGCTGATAAGGCTATTTTTACCTTGTTCACATTATTAATTCAAATAAAAAAAATTGTCAAATCTATACATAAATATTCATAAGTTTGAAAAGTTTAAGAATATATTAAACATTCAAGTTTTCCTAAAAGTCAGACATTTTTTAAAAAGTAAAAAGCGAATGGGGTTTAGGTGGACTTATAAAAGTATCCAGATCACAAAAATTGTGTGCAGACAAATGCGATAACGAATGGATATTATTATCAAAATTGAATGCAGACTATCAGAGGCTATGAATGAATGTCAACATTTGCTTTGAAATACAAGTTATTAATAACTAATGTTTTTTGTTTGGTTTCCATAACTTTTGATTTAAGACTAAAACAGAGAATTTGAAACTCTCTTCAAAAGTTTATAATTAAATAATTGAAGAAATATTGAAGAAATTCAAAGCAAATGCATTACAAACATAAGGACTGTCTCTCGAGTGAGTCTAAAAATTACTCAATGAGTGAATTCATGAATGACTCACAATATCACTAATAATAATATCGAGTGTATTAAGAAAGGCAAACAACTTGAACTCACCCAAGGAGTTGTCGTCCAAGAGGTCACTCATAGAGGGAACCTTTTGAATCGAGCTGAATAACCGGGAGGGTGGGGGCGGCATATCGATGTCCTCGATGGACATCTTTCGCTTTGTAAAGGTAACGGTCATCCGATTGAAGCGTCGCTGAAAGTCCATTGCAGTCAGCTTTGTGTAGAAGTCTTGAGAACTGTTCTCAGACAACCATGTCTTCTCCATTTTCTTCATATTGCGCAAGGCACATCTTACTACAATCATAGTAAGCATAGTAAGCATGCGCATTCACTCCACTCCACTTTCTTTGTCAAAACACTATCACTTAAACTAAGTTCTCAGCACTGGATGTCACCTTAGGCTGATTCTCTATTTAATGACCAAGATCATTTCGATTAGATAGGATAAGTGTTTTTATTTTCATCAATTCTAATCAACCATTTATTAGTCGATAGTTTCCATTAATGAAGAATTGAGTTATCTTTGAAAGTGTTTGCTTTTTATCGGGTATAACCAGGTTTACTAATTCTCGGATTTTATGAATGAAAGCAAAAAAATTATGAATAAACTCATTGATTGAGTGTTTGTTTGTTTTTTATTTAAAAAGTCTTATAATTATTTTGACTCTAATTTGAAGATAAAATAAAAAATCATTTTCTATACTCAAAAATAATTGTTTTTCTATTAAAATAAGATAACAATTAATGAGTTTTGATTCTGATGTTTGAAAATCATATAAACTCATAAAACGTTAGTTTGTTTCATATCAATGAGTTTAAGAGTTTGAATTCAAGGATAGAATATTAGCCGTATTTTCATAATAATTATCAGATATAAGCATCGAATCATAAAAACGAATTAAATTCTATTCAATGCATTAATTTTTTACCTTTTTCTTGAAAATCAATGTCAGCTTAAATTA
Organism: Punctoribates punctum; assembly: GCA_034698165.1. Taxonomy (NCBI): domain Eukaryota; kingdom Metazoa; phylum Arthropoda; class Arachnida; order Sarcoptiformes; family Punctoribatidae; genus Punctoribates; species Punctoribates punctum. The sequence goes on along the minus strand of JAQGBD010000288.1, from coordinate 12,345 downwards.
TTGACAAATTATGGTTTTTACGAATTATTGTAATAGCTTTTGATTTGAATTTACGATTCAGTAAACATAATATTCACTGAATTTGAAAGAAATAATAATACCGACCATTAAATCACTACAAACGCAATAAATGATAAAATGAAAGCCAATTAAACCATAAGTTTTAAACGAAAAACTCTCGGAAAAAGTGAACAATAAAATCATAAAATCAAATAATTATATGAAATGATTGAATGAATTCGTTTTCTCAGTAAAGATAAGAACAAAATTCATGAATGAAATGATTAAATCCATACAAAATGAAAATACAGACAAAAATAAGTTATTTTTGCTTTTGTTGGGAGAGGGAGAGAGAGAGAGAGAGAGAGAGAGAGAGAGAGAGAGAGAGAGAGAGAGAGAGAGGGTAGGGGAGGGGGACCTGGTGCATCTAATCTGGGAGTTGATCAGAAAGTGATGTCATGTGCGATATGTTTGTACGCTTGAAAGAGCTCTGATCAACACCAGAATCGGTGGAATAATAAAAGCCAGGCTATGATTATGTGTTTGCAGTGATGGCAAAGACCTGTTCCCAAAGATATTATTTGACTCATTTATAATACTTTTGTGAACTTCTGTTCATTTAATTGTTGTCATTATATAAAAGATTTATTCATCGTTTTATGATAATTAGTGAAAGCCGTAAAGGGTGTGACTCAAGTGTTTTACTGTCCTCTCAAACGACATTACATTTCATTTTTCAAAAATCAATTTTTAAACTTTTCTTTGTTTTCTCTCAAATCAATCATTACTTTCGTGTAATTCATTGGAAATAATTAAATATAAATCTCATTTGAATTTATTGTCAATCAATTTAACACAAATCAGTGCTTAATTTTGATTTACCAAAAATAAAATCAAAATAAGCATGCTAAAGTTGCGTGTGATTGTCGGCCATGGTTGGGTCTGCCTTGTTCACTTTTCTAATATTGATTTAAACAAATATGATTTTGGTTTTAAATAAAGCAAATGAATGAATAATTTTGAGGTAATTATCTGTTTTTCAGTGATTCGGAGTTAGGGTTCAATTAACTCCTGTTTCACAATAAACCGCAATAAGTAATGACAACAAGAGTTTGACTTTCATTCGGAGAACGAATCGCTTATTTGTGAGGCCATGACCTCAATGGAGGCATATTTTACGTGATTTTGAATAATCAAGGTACAAACTTTCCACAAAAACATTCGTTTGAACTCCAATACAATACTGAATATATATTTTGATTCAAAACAAACCGGTTTTTGAGATAAAGTTAGAAAAAATTGGCAAAAATTATCCGATAATTATTTAAATGACAATAAATGAAACGAATGATGCACTCCATTCGACAATTATCAAGATCAATGACAGTAAATATCAGTAGTGGCTAAAATGCACTCACATTTTAAAGATCATTTGGATTTTCCAAATCATCGGTATTTTCAAAATTATTATAAAAAGTCAAAAGTATTTCTATTGGTCTTTATCTCCAATGTCACAGAAAATCTCTTCAATTATTGTGTGAATAATGAGCAAGAACAAATCATATAGCAATAAAGATGTTTCTCATCTTGTATTTCATTAAATTTAGAGACAATTAAAATATTCTGATTTGAAAATTAATAAAATTGTTATTTAATTCGAACATAATTTAAGAAAAATGAGATTTTAGTGGAATTCCTATTATTTCAACCGAAAACCTATTAGAAAAAGGTTCAAACACTTGAACACGAATAGAAACTGATAAGATCAGAGTTACCCTTGGCCACAAATAGCCAGTTCGCGCTCTATTAACCATAATTTTAATAAATTCAGAGCTATTAGTCGTGATATGAAAATTAATTTTTTCTTTTAAACAAATTTATTAGATTTTAGTCAACTTTATGAACATTTGTAGTTTAGAGGACAGAATAATTAGTGGACCCAAACCTGAATCCATTGAAATAATAAACGCAAAACATTTGAAAATAATTTCCATATAAATGCAATTATTTGCAATTTAAATTGGATTAATGAATTAGCAAGGTTGTTTTGTGGAATTTTAATTTCAAAACGTTGACAAATAATAATAATAATTAATTGAATTTCAAGTAAATTTGAATTAAATTATCATAAAATTTGAATTTTCTGGTGACCAACCAGAATATAGCAAGGTGAAAGTCAAAATTAAAAAGATAGGTCCCAAAAAATTGGAGTACATGTCGAGGAATATTACCAATACTTGTATTACAATATGAATTACAGAATATTTGTATCAATTTTCGATATAAAACGAAAAAAACAAAATACAAATCAATTGAAAGCTAACTGAAAGTCAATTAACCGGAAAATTATTAATTTTACAATACATTCAACAAATGGTTATATCAAATCATAAGAGCATTTAAGCGTAATAAGTGGTTAACCCACTGGTCCTGTGGTGGTGCGAGTGGTGGTGTGTCAGCGATGAAGTCAGCCCTGAAGAACTCAATCCGTTGGAACAGAGAGGATTGCAGGCAGATGGGGGTGCACTCCAATAGCCGGTCGCAGATGGAAACAGTGGAGAATGACTCTGAGCCGTGGATGCGCTCATTGGAGAGGCATTGCGAGCGCCGCCAACTAAGTATGAGTTCAGTTTAGACGCGTGAGTGTGGTATGCGCTCGGGCTTAACAACAGCTCTGAGTGGTATTTATAGGCCGCTGTCGAGTCGCTCGGATTCGGCTGACAGGCCTGAGCCAAGCCATGGAAGTCGAACTTATAAGCATATCGCTTGCCATGCACCTTGGTCATTATATTCTTGTCGTAGTAGTAGCGAAGGGCTCGACTCAACTTATCGTAATTCATATTTGGTTTACTCTTGCGTTCGCCCCACCTTCGCGCCACTTCGTCTTCAATTCAACCATCGATTAGTTTTGGATATATTGTAAATTAGACAATACCTGGATCAGTTAATTTGAACTCTCCATTGGTTCCCTCCCAAGTAATGCAATTGGCATTAATGCTGTCCGAAAGTAATTCGAGAAGAAATTGCCACAACTGTATCTGTCCGCTCCCTAACCAACAAATAGTACTCAGTTTAATCGAATCTTGAATTTAGGATCAATTTGGTAGAATTCTAACAAATCACCATGATCAAATTTGTATTATAATCAAATTCTGGGGATTTCATCCCTCAATCAAACAATTTTTGAGAAATGAGTGAAATTTTGTGCGATAGGAATATTTCAAAGTTTTTTTGCAGTCAATAATTATCAGATATTATAATTAGAATTAGTTTTCGCCTAAATTTATCTTGATTCAAATCAATATTTGCAAAACTTATGATATTTTTTGCTCGTTTATCAGTATTTTCATCAAATAAAACTCATATAATGATATTCATGAGAGGAATCTTTGTTTCAAAATAGTCTTTATCTTAAAATAACGTAATTCTCGAGTAGTTTGGGATTTTTGTTATAATAATTTTTTGTTTTCTCTGATTTTTCTGATTGCCTTTTGATTGATTTTCTTATCGAAACTAAACAAAGGTTGATCTACAATGAAATGAGCATGCAGAGTGCACTCTAGTAGCTGACACTGAAGAAAGGCACTAATAATTAAGAAATTGATGGAAATAAAAGTGAAGTTACTGTGAAACTAATATACAATTAATTGAGATTCACTGCATTTAAGGGGGAAAACCAGTCCTGTGCTGTCCTCTTTTCGACGCTCAATGATTGGAAATAATTATAGGTCCGGTCATTAATATCTATTTTCTATGCAATAAGTATATCACCTGAAGGTTTACCCACACTCTCCTCTCAATACTGTTATTACTGAGTCCCTGGTCTTTGATTATTCAGTCGATCATAAGATCCTTTATTTAAAATCCTTGAGAAATAAATCAGAAGTGAAACTAATATATGTTTAGTTATATACTAAACAAAATTAATTTCTTCAAACGACTCCCTATATATCAGGCGCTCATATTTTTTTTATTAGATTTTCTGGGAATCGATGTTCTGTTCTGTCCTATAAAAGGCTAATCCATTGCTTTTTTAAATTGAGTTAAAGATCTTATATTAAATCTATAATAATCTAAAACAAAGAAAGAAATGAATTTTTGCCGTATTTTCTAATTTGCTTCAAATCAGAGGAAACTCTATAAAAGCATATTCTGTGTCAACAGTTATTTCCAATCAATTTACTCCATATTATTCAAGGGCTTCGATATTTGAAAAGATGGACAGACATCTGGTAACATATCTCAGAGAAATTCTCACAAATTTGACAAAAGAAATGGATTTGTAAAGCTTGGGGTCAGGTGCTTACCCTGTGAGGCCAGTCTACTGGTGGCGGCGTTCAGTAAATTGTAGGCATCTATTCATCAAAAGGACAAAAAAGTGTCAAACTTTATGTGGGTTTCGAGTTATTGACAAACGATTCACTCATACCTTGATTCGGGTTTTGACGCAAATTGACTGTCGTTTGGCTCTCGTTTTGTGAATTCGTTGAACTGTTTTTGTTGTTATTATTGGTCGAAGTGCTCGACAGTAATGCCGGGGAACCGAAGCCTGAAATTTATTTAATCAGTATTTCAAATTGATTTCAGTCTTGGAAATTATTGCATTTTAGACTGATTCATGAAACCTGGAAAGTGCGAAACTAACCTGGGTTAGATAAGACGTTTTGAGAATTTGAAAAAGTCATGGCATTATTCGCCGAATTGGTGACCTGAGACCAATTACTTTTGCGCAGAGATTCACAATATGACGAATCTATTTATATTTCGTTTCATTTAGTTTTTACACATTTTTAGAAAAGAATTTCTCCAAATCAGTAAATGTTTACAAAAATCAATATTTATTTTGTCAAATCACGAAAAGATATATTTTTGTGCTCTTGGAAAATAAATTGACATTCGCTCGTTTGGTTTGTAAGGCAAATAAATGTATCATTCCTTTTTCAATCAGGATAAATTAATTGTAAAATATAAGTTATTCAAAAATTAAAGATAAGTAATTTTCATAACTCCAAAACATTAAGAAGTTACCAATCAGAATTAACATTCAATTCAAAACTAAAATGGTCATTTCAACAAAATAAGCCAAGATTGTTAATTCAAGTGCAAAAATATAAATGGTGCAAGTAGAATTTGTGATTATAGATGAAAATCATAGTAGAATCGTATGAAATGAAATTCTCTTATTTGAAACATTTGAGAAGCATTTGGGAAAAAGTGGTGTTTGAATGGAAAGCGAATCCAGTAATAGAAGTACTGAAAGAAAGAGTGTTTTACAGTAAAACTCACCCGAATAGAGCATCATTTCGGTGATAGACTAGAAGACAGAATAACTGACCAGAAGTATTGAAAAGGAAGTGAATTGTTATTAAACTTTATTAAACAACACTTTCTTTTAAGTATTTTCAATAGTTTTTATGAGTTATTGATAGAAAAGTTCGTCAATTGATTTGGAGATGAAAGCAATGGTAAAGAAAATAGCATTTTGTGAAAGCATTTAGAGTTGAGTAGAGTTTCGGATGCAATGAGCGATTGGAGTCTATATTATGTAATGTCTATTAAGTGATGGTTTTGATGCGGAATTTTATTGTGTTGTTGTGCTGTCTGTGCAGTGATTGCAATGCGGTCTCCAATCGGAGAGCGGAGATCGTGAAGCAAACGTCAAGTTCCGCCTCTTTCACTGTTGTTTGCTTTCGGAAATATGTATGGAAACGAACGATTGCATCGCTATATGTGTTGTTCAGCTCTTCTTAGCCTTATTTGACGGAATAATAAATAGTTGGAACTAAACCTTCGACTCTATTAAGGCTAAGCACAAAAAATAGGGGTATTTGAGAGCAAAAAATAGTTTAAGAATCAAATGCAAGTCTCAATTGATGTGCACTCCTATCGAGATTTATGGCCGACAAGACTTACATCAATATATGGAATATGAAGTGAATATGGGATCTACTGATGAGCACAGCTTTCGAACTTTGTTTTCTTTCAAAAGCCTAATAACCATATTATGTAAAATGGGATTCAGTTTGAGTTGGATTCAGTTCGGAGTCAATTCTGTGCATTATATCGAGTGATAGAATGCCTATATGTGTGATAATAGCGATTAGGAGTCGCCGCAAATTCAATACAATAGCCATCGACTCCCGAATAGTATATCAATCACTGCTATCATAGCGTTTATATTAAGCGCTGACATAGCCTTTCAGCTGTATTTACATATCTGCTAATAGAAAATAGAGTGTTGCCAGAGATGTCGACCACTCTCTCACTCCACTCATGAAACTGAATATCTGCTTAAAATCTACATCCAGTGCACTGAAAGCCAGACCTCTTTATGCCATATCTCAGTGCATATTAACTCTGAATAATAACATCATTGGTGTGAAAATGCACTCAATTATGGCATTCAAACAATAATTTCGTTTATAATTGTATTCATTAATGTATTGTTTGTTCAGAGAAAACAAAAATAGAATTTGTGTTAAAAATCAGAGCAATAGTTAGCTCATTGACCGCTTCCTTCCTGCAATTCCTACGTTTTCTGCACTTCACTAGTTATCAGAGCAAAGGAACATACAATACATTTATCGCATTCAATACGATTCGCTTTATTTTCTGCCAAAACTGAATCTATCGACAGAAACACAGCTAACAGTCTTAGTGTTTGTTTCGTTATATTCTCTATCATATCGTGATTTCCATTTATTCTGAGCCCCAAATCTCATTGCAATTGAAATAAACTGGAATTGCATTCGAAACGAATAAAACGTTTCTTTTAATACCAGTCATAGAAAAGCGTCTAAATTGAGATTAGATATCGCACTGACATTAAAACTAAATTTACAAAACAAATGCAAATTTCCGATAGAAAATCGATTCAATGCTCACCAGAATTGCTTTCGTCGTCGCTTTCATACATTTCTTCCAACTTATGGCCCGAAACTTGAGGCCAAATACAAATAATTAGTTTTTAAAGTCAACTAAACTTCTGTCAAACCTCTCTTCAGATGTTTTAAGTGTCGGTAAAGAATATTCGCCTCTTTCTTGTCGCCAATTAAGTCGATTAAGTCGTGTTTTTGGAGTTTACACAATTCATAACCACTTTTAGGGAAATCTTCAACTCTGAGTGAACTGAATTCGAGGTGAAAGACATTTTGTGACCATAAAATCCATTTACAGACGTCGTCATAATCCCAGAAAAGAGGATCTGTTTTGATATTCGAGACGATATAATTCAATTATAAAAGAGATTAATTAAAAAAATTGAGTCATAATTGATTTGATTTTCATAATGTGTTTTGATATTTAAGTAATAGTTTATACAATTTGATGATAAGATGGATGGCTCTGAGAAAACAAAGCCCTTTGAGTTCTCACATTAAACGGGAATTTATGCATTGAATACCATAATTATAATACAATAATGTGTGGGCTTTGAATACAATATATAAATATTTAATAGATTCCACTTTTGCTGAGAACTAAATTCCTTTATATTCAAGAGATTCTCAGATAAACAAAAGGGTTTTCCATATTTTTTGAGATAATTTTTTGATCGCTAAGAAGGTTAGCCTATAATTCGAGTCAAAGCCTGAATTTTACGAAATAATAGATGGGTTTAGATATCATTACATATATCACTTCCTCCCTCCACCTCTTGATCACGACTTGGTTGAGATACTGGCCCAGGGCAATGAAGAATATGGGTGTGGACAATATGGTTGCGCTCAGACCGTGGGATAATTCAAATTATTTGGACTACATTTTTAATATAATGCAATATAAATGTGTATTAATACGGATGTTCGCAAAACTTATCAATCTTTAGGACCAGAGTTGCGATTAAAAGTGCGCCAATGCTGCCTAAGAAGCACGATTTGGCTGAGGGCTCCTGCACAATCTGGGTGTGGACACCATTACACACATACTCTACACAGGAATGATAACCACCGCCGCATACTTCAGCTCTACATTGACTCGAAATCCGTTTACAGAATTGGCTCAAAACTCATTTTACTTTCAAATACTGTCTCACAATATAATCAAAATTTAAACTAACTTTTATTCGAAGTCATTATTTATTAATCGTTATTAAGTTTTTCTTATTTTCTTGATATTATTAATTGAATGTGTTTTGTGGGAAAATACCTTCATTTCAAACAAACGCCTTCTATTCTGAGCAGACTTTTTCTCAGAACTGAGTCTCAGAAAAAAATGTTCTGTCATTTCAAGAATTTCTCTTTTTATAGCATTTACTTAATGTCTGAATCAAAAACTCATTTAATAGATTGCAATCCTTTCTTTAATTAGAATTAACCTTGCGCCTTTATCGTTTAGATCGGTATTTTGATTGGAAATAGTGTGCAGTGATTTAAGCACAATAAATGCCTTGATGCAAAAAATGTATGCTTGCTTAAGAGCACAGGTAAGGCTGGAGTTCTTACTCAAAGTGATTAGAAAAAAGATATAGAGTAAATAACCCTTAGTTTTGTTACCCCCTCTCCCCACTCAACAAGATTTAGTTTATCATAATGTCTATGAAAAGTTAGTTTATGAGAATTGGGGAATATCTTTGAGAAAAAATAGTCCGATCTACTGGACCCGCATCCCTTTTTCACCAATTTTAACAAGATCTATAAACGCTATTAGTTTGGGAAGAATAAATTTTGCCCTTGATAATCTATCTATTCTCTGTCAATATCTTTGAATTTATAACTCATAGAAAGTTTTTAAGAATCTATTCATCGGTCAAATAGCTGTAAAAAATCAATTTATGACACAAACAATAACCAAATGATATTATCTCTATTTCTGAGCCAAAACCCATTCATTATTCAAATTTTCAGAGGTTTTTAAGAATTTACGACAATTTAAAGAAAATCTTAATAATAAATGAATTGTTGCTATAATTTATTCGCCGAAAAGTAGTTAATCTTTTCGTATGAATTTTGATAACTTCTCTTCAGAATCAAAAGTTCTCCAAATTGTCTCTGAACTGAGTTCACGAGTGAGAGAGCGCTCAGAGAAATACCTGAGTGACTAATCTTTGAAAAGATAATTGTTTTGAAAAATTCCAAAGCAATAAATCATTACTTGTTTTATATATATTTTCTATTTTACCACAAAATCAAAACTTTCTGACTTTTATTCATTAAATTTCGATTAAAAAAGACAAAACTTTCAAAGAATTTGTATGAACTCAACCATTGAATGAGGTATTGATTTCTCAATAATTCGTTCCAAAAAAATATTTCACAAATTTCTCTAAAAAATGAAATCTTTTTAATTGGTTTTGTGAATCATTCTCAGCATTGAAATAAAATTCAAACGATTCGGATATTTTATGTAACGTTTGGAAAGTATATGCGAATAATGAGATGACCTTCACTTTAATTATAGTGAAAGTGTTTACAAGGATTCCCAGACATAATACCTGTCCTTATATCTACTCTTATTATTACTTAACTCACTTTATAGACATCAAAAAAGATGAAAAGTATTTTTATGGAAAATAAACAAAACAACTCATACCGGCTCTGACCAAAACTTGATCTCCAGAGACGTCGTCTTCATCTCTAACTTGGAGTAAATCAATTTCTAAATGCATTTTAAACTTCTATTTTGAAACTCAAAGAAAGTTAACACAAATTATTTTTATGACTCGAATGATATTTTAAGAGTAATGTATATTCTTTTATATAATATTATTCTATAAAAAGAAGTGAAACATATATTGCGGGCCAATAGAAAGCAGAAGTAGGAGTATCTTCTTCTCAATGAAAACTGCGATCAAAGAAATATGTGGTCAGCACTTATCGAGTGAAAAAGTCGTGAGCATCGCATACACATCGCATACTGCCAGCCATCGCCCCGAGGCCTGAGCTGTTGATTCGCATATATAATATATTTTTTTTCAATAATGATTTTCTTGGAAAACGTAATTGTGTTTAAAGTAACATAAGGTAGCGCTCGGAGTATAACCTGTAGTATAGGGACAATACGCTACAGATTACGCCCACGTCTTCACTCTGTAAGAAAATATGATTTAATCTCACGATTAAAATCGCAAATATTTTACTTAAGCCTATAAAATGGTGTTATAAGTGCGGCCACTTTTCCACGAATATTATAGTCGTTATAAAGACAAAGAATTTCAGGAATTTGAGGAATGATTTGCACTGAACTGAAACTATGAGCGTAATAGAGAGGAATACCACCGATTCAAACAGTTTTTCTGGTATTCAACTGACTCTCCAATCATTACGAGTTGTGATTCAAACTTTTGAAAAAAATTCTTTCATATAATTGTAGACTAAATACAAACTCTGTATTGTTTTCAATTCAATCAATTTTCTTGAAAAACAACAAAATATATGTTTAAGTATTTTTTGTGTCGACTTATTTCTGTTTAATACTTGTTGTTTGTATTTGACAATAGATGTGATGATGTGTTAATGATGTTCTTGCTCCTTTTGAGAGTACATTTTATAATTCTATTTGCTTTACGTTTGTGTCGAGAACTTGAATAATGAATAAAAATATTTGCCGTCAATTGAAAGCAATAAAGTATTTTGAAAAGTGTTTTGTTTCTCAGTTTTTTCACTTAATTTAATAAAAAGAGTTTTTTGGTTGAAATTAAATGTCGACAAAAGGTTTTCAATATTGGAAACGAAGTGAAAAATTGGTTCATAACAAAGGATTTTGGGATAAAGTAGTCGATAGCCGGTTGTGCGGTGTTCTTATCATACCATAGATTAACAAAACGACTCCACTATAAAAAGTGCGGAACAGTAGGAGCAGTGAATATATGGCTGAGAGTGAGCCTCACCATAACCTACCAGTGCTGACAGAATCAGGGATATCAAGCCTTCATTATTACGACATTATAGGAGTGACACAACACAAGTGAATGAAGAGCACAAACAATAAATAACTGAATAATGAAAGTATCCGTCGAACAGATAAACTAAGGACTGATCTTTTGATTCATAAATGAAAGGCTCCACACTCTCGACGGGAGAGCCAGTAATGAAAATTACTGATTCCCCAGAGATTCAGATGATTTCAGAGCCGGGTATTAGAGTAGGCATCAGTTGACTCAAGGCTCGCATCAAATTGTGTGAGCCCTACATTTCACGCTCAATATAATCAATAAAAAGAGAGTCGGCAAACTTGCAGGCTACATTTGGCCACAGAGTAATCAACTTTACTCACAATACACGACAGACACCCTATTATGTGATCCAAACTTATTATTCAATCTCAACATTAAACCGATTTTGATTGTATTAACTTATGTTTGGATTTTGAATATAATAATCGAGTCATTAATCAAATCATTGAATGAGTCGTTATTCCCATATCAGTGGACACTAAGTCAACAATATTTGTGTCCTTCCACTAAAATTTCAATTGATGAGAGAGGGTCTACAATCTAGATTCTAGATCATTTTACAGATATATTAATTATGTGAGAAATGATTTTAAAATAGTTCTTAAAAAATAGGCCTTGCTATTAGCTGACTGTTTTTGAAATTTAGTATCAATTTACCAAGATTTCTGCTTCAATGATAATGTAGCAGCTCAATTTGAATATATTCTCAGGTATTTAACAGTAATACTTTAAGTAAAATTTAAGTAATATTGATCAGAGGTCACCAATCTCCTCGCCCACAGGGGGAAAGGGGGTGGTTTTTCACCAGTGAAAAATAGCCGTTTTCTGGTTAAATTCGGTTATTTTCGGCCTAATTCGGTTTAAATCCAGTATTTACCGAAAATATTTGCCGTCTCGCTTCGTTCGGCGGCTCTGGGGCGGGGGTATAGGGGTGGATTTCCAAAAACTATCGCTGACAGGGGGATATGATTGATCCATCCTTTAGGCCTCAGTTTTTGGCAAGAAATGTGAATGGTCACTTTTTGCACTAACTCTGGTATTTTCTACCGAACCAAAATCTGATTGAGTTCATGGTATAGAAATTTTAGAGTATTTGGGTTAAGTTCAAGTAATTCGAGTAATTTCTCCCATAATTTTGATTCATTTGAGTGGAAAATAAGCAAAAATTAAACGAAATAATTGAATGAAAATAATTGAAATGATTATTGAATTGTAGAGAACTTGACATAAATACAAATAAAGTATAAGTCCTTCGAACAAAAGTTTATGAAATAATTGGCGAAAATTAATGAATTCAATGCAGTGCCGAAGGAAGTGATTTAAAGTCAACTATAATATAACAATTCGATGACTTAATCATTAATTTATGAATAGTTTGGTTAAACTCGTGATTAAGGTTTGGAATCGATTGAGACAGAAGTGCATTAAACAAGTGCTGTGAATGTGTTGTCACG
>JAQGBD010000287.1:0-36552 GCA_034698165.1 Punctoribates punctum | reverse complement strand
CTGAGATTCTTATCAAAAGTACAAATAGTTTTACAAAAGTTGTGGAAATCCCAACCAAGATGACTGTCCCTCTATCATATTCATTATATTCAGGCTTTGGGTTAAAAGTGATTTTTAAGTGAAAACTTCCCAACTCTTGAATGTCGAGTAAAAAAGTTTTAAATCCTTTGCTGAAAATTCTCCGAATATTGGACTGAAAATCAATATTTTTCGCGACACTTCACATACAATGAGAGCTAATCTATTGATACAATAGACGACTCGATTTATTTTCAATGAAAACATATTCCTTACGACAAATTATGTCGAGTATTCTTATCCTCTGATCACTCAATCATTTATTTTCTATAGTTTATTGCATTCTATGGTTTTCTCTGTGTTGTGTGTCCTGAGTGCCTGTCCTATATGTAAAGTTGATAGATATTTACTCATCCAATCGATAGCTTCTCAAATGATTTGCTTCGAATAGGAATCGCTGTGAATATAAGACCCGATAACTAATGGATTACACAAAACATTAGACCGAGTCTTACAAAAGGCACGAATCGATTAATTGGTTAACAAAAAGACAATTTTCTCGCATTAGAAAAATCAGTTGAATGTTAAGAAAACTCATTTCAATTAATTTCACTAATGATTCCAATCTTATAAATGCCATTAAAGAGTTAGACAAAGATTAAGGTCTAATCTAATTGTAGGTAAGATCCGAACAACTATGAAACGACCCTCAATAGAGCACTGATAACTTGGTCCATTAAGTTTGTGAAACACCCAAAATATGTTCAATAAATTTTAGAAAAGGTCTGAGTTTTGGTCATAAAGTGATTAATTCAGAGCCAAAGCTATTGAAATAAATGTATTGAAAATGATTTCGATGTTTATATAAATATTTGTTTTATTTTTATTAATCGATTAAATTATGAGAAAAGACATGATTTCAATAAATCGAATCAAGTTTTGGACCAAATGTTTAAATCAGTTGTGAAGTGAATTACTGTTCGACTTCTTCGACACTTAAAGAATTGCAGAGATTTGAGTGCATTTGCAAGTCTTGGACCAAATGGTGCTGTTCTTCAGCACTAAAGTTAATATCAGAAGACTTTCGATAGTCATTAATAACAGAACGAAGTAATTGAGTGAAGAACTGGGATTCGCACAGTTTTTCCGGATCGTATCGATCGAATTGGTCTAAATTGTCCTGGAGCTTCAAAGTCAAAGTGTCGTAATTATTGCGTACTATTTCCAGAACCTGTTCCTCTGTCAGCGAAGAGATCTGATGTATTGAAGAGTAGGACTCAATTTTGGCGTTAAAGTGATTAATGATGGCTTTGATGTTGACCAGAGAGGACGACACTTTGCCTGCCGTCTCCTTATACGGGGCGCTGTCATTGGCTGACAGATAGCGAAGGGCTGACAACAAATAATCGCAAAGGAGATCATTAAGATCTAAATTGACTTAAAGAGGAAGACATCTAAAAGACTTACTCATAGAGTAAAGCTGTTCGAAGACTGAGTGCATACGTATTATCTCGTAATAGAGTTCGTCATAGGATTGAGGGGACGGTAGGAATGTGTCGCCAAATGTAATGAACAAATTGAATATATTGACCACATTTAGAGCCAAAGCAAATATGTTGCACCTCTTGATGAGTTCGGCCTCATTGTTGAGTATGAACTTCATTAACACAATTAATGCGGTCCACAACTCCTTCCAGACGTAATCCACTCTTATTTTGCATTTCTTTTGATAGCAAAGTAAGCGATGAATAACTCCAATACATAATTGATATAAATCGAGCAAAAGATTCTTTCGCGTGTGGGTCAGAATAAACTCAACCATCAAATCCATGACAGAATAGGAAAGGGGTCGCGAAACTGTTCTTTGGGGGCATACCTTTCGATGTCTCATAGGCTAACATTAAATGATAGCAATAAATCAATTGGTCTAATCGTATATTCATGTGATTACCATTCTGTGCAACTGAACAGTGAACGGCATATTCATGTCGTGCATAATAGCGTTGGCGCACTGGTCTTCGGTAATACCGGTCAGGATTATGAAACAGAGACGAGACGTCTGTAATATTGCTTCGTCTGAAAGATTACAAACAATATCACTAATTATTATGATTTCTGTCGGAAACTAACCCTTTGTGTAAAGCATAACAATTGAGGAGAACTCAAGAAAGGCTACCAATAGGTTTGAGGGCGGGTTCCCGATGTCTTGCATCGATTCTAATGTGTCTTTCATAGTGTGATAAATAGACGTCTCATTAAAGTTAATGGTCTGCTTATAAAAGACTCGTTAGAGATAAGCATACCCTCATTCAGTGCTGTGGTAGAGTCGGCGCTCTCCGAGGGAATGCTATAGACTTCTGTCGGCGACTGAATGACATTTAATTACTTCTATTCAACAAAATCTATAGAAAATCAATAGAAATAAATCTCACAGTCGTTAGAAGAGTAATGAAATTCCTATTCAGATGAACCGCTTCATAGAAGGCCAACAAAACCGAGTTATTTGTCTTCAGATTACTTTTTTCGATTCCGTTCTCATCGGCGATAAACATATTCCCGACCTTTCAGTTGATGCAAAAGATTGTAAACAAATAATTTGTTTTTTTTTTTCGATTACCATATTTGTTAAGGCGTTGAATATTCCGCCGGATTTCGAGTCATTGTTTATTTGGTCGAATTTCTTATTGAAATCTAGTAATTCATTTGAGACGACCTGAGCGTAGCCCTGAAGTCATTCAATTCATTACTCAGTATCTGATTACCGAAACCTATATTAAAACTTTACTGACATTGAGTTGGACCTCGTCGTCGACTATTGAGAGCTTCATTATGTAAGGGTTGGCCGACTGTTTGCACAGACATTAAAAAAATTTAATTGAAATGTTTAGTGAGAAAAAAGAATAATTGCCTCATATTTGCGATAATTGAGAAGAATAGTCAGCAATAAAATGATTTTATATCCGTTTCGATGTCTTTGTTGGTAAACATTAAGTAATTGAATCAATGCGTCGAATAACTGGTCAGACATTAAGATCTCAATCAATGGGTTTTTGTTAACGTTTTCATAAGCCTTTCAAATGAGATAAGAAAAAGTTTAACAAACGATTCAATTATTCAAAAGTTTTCCAATATCTATAAGGCTTTCCTATTGAGAGTTCATCATCGACACAGACATATCTACCCAACTCATTACTGTGCTTATTGGTCCACCCATGCTACTTCAATGAGTGAATCAAGATCAATGAGCGCATGAGGTGAAACCCATTTGTCGAGCCTTGACTATAAAAATCTAGAGAAAAATGAACCCTGAATACTTGTGAACATAGTGAAAAGGAAACCCTATCGATATGGAAACTCCATTTGTTCGCCGAATTAGTAATGAAAGGGACTTACTGTGACCAAAATCAAGAAGAGCTTAATGACTAGTGTTTTCATCGGCACCGGGAGATCATTGATTAGAATATTACACAACGAGTCAATCAATGTCTGAGTCTTAAGTTCGATGTCTTGGCGTCCGATCAAGAAATCGATTAAATCAAACTTTGAATGACTGGACCGCCACTTATCTGACATCACTTTGGATAAAATGCAGAGCGTCTGGACATAAGAATTAGATCAGAATACCATTGATTAGAGATAATTAAAGGCTTGGATTCAAACATTTGCTTACAATAAGACTATTGACAACTCTTAAGTTGTTATCACTTTTGATGGCAATAATGCACTCATTGAACATCAAATTAACGATTGTCTTCATTTGATTCAAGTTTGTCATAGAATTTAATTCGGTTTCCAAAGCATTTCCGTTGGCCTAAGAATATATTCATAACATTTGAGACAAACATTCAGTAATCAAATGACAATCAAATGA
The DNA here is from genome assembly GCA_034698165.1 of Punctoribates punctum. NCBI lineage: Eukaryota > Metazoa > Arthropoda > Arachnida > Sarcoptiformes > Punctoribatidae > Punctoribates > Punctoribates punctum. The sequence goes on along the minus strand of JAQGBD010000287.1, from coordinate 32,663 downwards.
CTGACTTTTAAGAGGAAGAACTCGTTCCAGAAGTTGTCATTTTGAGCGAACGGCTCTTTTCCCTGAACCAAATAAATGATATTTATTGTTTAGCATGTTAATTTGATTTCAATTCAATATGTGTTGAGCAGAAACTTGGTAAAATCAAACCTCAAGCAATGCCTGATACAATTGGACGACTTTCTCTTTAAACGGTTTTCTCGTTTGCAATAGTTTTGACATTTTCTCCAAATGTTTACAAAATATTCAGAACTTGTTATTCGTTGAACACAAGACTTAATTAATTTGATTTGTTTTTCAATTTAATGGTGAATCAAATCAAATGAAAGATTGATTTACAACATAAACAACAAACAAATGCGACAAACATTGGATGTAAACAAAATTAGTGGTGAGTTAGAGGTGAACGCAGTGTTCGCATTGAATGCCATTTAAATCGCCGGTAAATCACATGAAAAAAGTTTTTTTATTCGCATTTCTTTGACAGACATTTAAAATGTTATCACAAATGAAATGTCGATAACTATTGAAATTCTCGACAATTGAATACCTTTTACCTGGTTTTTCATCTCACCCTTTATTCCAATCTGAATGGCATTTAACTAATCTATTGAAAAAAAGTTTTTGTTATCATTGTTTGCCTATCAATATATAGGAAAGCCTTAGGAAAGGCTTATTATTGAGTGCTTTTGGGAACTGGAATGAGATATCCGTTGAGTCGCTTAACGTAAACATCAGTGAAATGACATAACGCTTAACGCTATGGAAATACTAAACACAGTTTTATTCAGTTTTATTGGAGACTCGACTCAAGCCATCGATTAGATTAAAGAATGCATTCTTTGGTTAATTGATCCCTTATTTTGGCTCAAATTCATTGACAACGAAATCTAAATTTTAATTAAATTATTGACTCAATTGTGAAAACAAGTGATTAGTTCTTAATTTGTTATAAAAATTAATATAAGTAATTGAAAACATCAGTCATTGCATTAAATTCAAGGATTTTTCACTTCAGCTCTGCTTTGGATTAAATGTCAATCAATTTAATCAAATGTTTTTCAATAAATTATTCTTCTCATTGAGTTAATGATGGCTTCCAAGTGGACACAAATCACCGATAAAGACAAATATGGAATCGGTTTGTCATTCAATTAGTTTTCAATTGATTTGTCAACAAATCCCTGAAAATCAAAGATGTTATTCATGTGACACAACTATTATTTCTCTTTTTTTTTGTGACCAAACCTATAGTGATATCGAATTTGAGGCAAAATATTATTCTTCCGCATCGACTCCACCTCTCGATCGGCGATTCCGTCCGTATTCTTGAAGAATGTGGTCAATGGTATTATGGGTATTGTCTGAAGAATCGGAACCGAAAGGGAATATTTCCCAAAAACTATATTTGCATCAAAGATGCCGTAATCGACAAAACCGGGTATTTCAGTAAATTTCCACAATTTAGTCAATAATTTGACCATGCTTAAATCTTTTAGAGTTCACGAAGTAGTGATACCGCGGGAACCGCCTATAATACAAGAGATCACTTCAGTGATAAGGGAGTGGGGGGTCATTTGGAAACAACTTTATGTCGTGAGTTAACATAGTTTTTGACTTAATATCGATTTAATTGACACTTATTTCGACTCTTTTCAGACCTCAGACCCAAACTTCCGAATAATTCGTGAAATGATGTTTGAGTTGATTGCGTGGAGGAAACAAATAATGTCCGGAACCCTTCCCGCCGACGAAATGAAGGAATTGAAGCAAAAAGTGACCGCAAAGATTGACCATGGCAATGCGTTAGTTACTTTTCACTATCCTCTCCAACAGTTCATTCAATTCTTGTTTCGATAGCATTTTGAACTTGGATTTAGTGGTCAGAGACGAGTCGGGAAATATTCTGAATCCTGAGATCACGAGTACAGTAGACTTGTATAGGGCTCACGAGTTGGCCACCGATCGCATCAAACAAATCGCACAAAACATGGATTACAAAAACAAGAGGTCTTCCACTCGTTATAATCACAACCTTTACGTTACGGTAAAGAACTTCGTCTGTCGTATCGGAGAAGACGCCGACCTTTTGATGACATTATATGACGGAAAAGAGGGTACTTTCATAAGTGAGAACTATTTGGTCAAATGGGGGAAAATGGGTTTAATGCGGGATTTGGATCAACTCAATAATCTTCGGGTTGTATTTGCGGTAATCAATTGGATTAATTGATTTGCGTCTTAATAATTGTGTGCAACCAATAGGATCTTGGAAGTAAGGACTTGGCCCGAGAAAAGGTCTATTTGGTCTGTCAGACCATCAGAATAGGAGGAATGGAGATTAAGGAAGAGGTGATCAACAATAGGAAAAGTCACCACCAAATGACCAAAAGATCGTCTGATGGTCTGAGACGACCCTTTGGTGTGGCAGGTATTCCATTCATCCATTCCCTCCAATCTATTTATTTGACCAAATATTCTGATCTTTGATGTCTTCACTCAAAGCGATGGATATAACGGACTTTTTGAACGGCAAAACCGAAACGGATGAAGAAAAACAACACTTCATTCCTTTCGCTCAGTGCGGGGAAAGGGATTCTTTGGATACTGTAATTCGCAAAATAATCTCTGCGCGAGAGATCAGCCAAAAGGAGTGCAAAGGACAGGGACTCTTCGTTTCACTCAAACTACTTCATGGCGACCAGAAGCAGATCCGTGAAGAATACGCGCATTTGGTCTCTCCGTTTACATCTGTCGCCCGGAAAATGGGATTTCCTGAAGTCATACTTCCCGGGGATATAAGAAACGATTTGTATTTGACTCTCACTTCCGGAGAGTTCAGTAAAGGAAGCAAAAAGTCTGAGCGAAATATTGAGGTAACGGTCAAAGTGTGTAACGAAAAGGCACAGACTATTCAGAATTGCCTGAGTTTTGGCGCCGGATCTGATCTCATGAGTGAATACCGGAGTGTTGTTTACTATCACGAAGAGAGACCCAAATGGATGGAAACGCTTAAGATATCGATTCCGATCGAAGAGTTCTATGGCGGACATCTAAAGTTCACTTTCCGTCACCGCTCCTCAAATGACAACAAAGATAAGACTGAAAAGCCGTTCGCAATGTCTTTCGTTCGGCTAATGAATGAAAACGGGACCACAATGTCGGACCAAAATCACGAATTAATTGTCTATAAAGTAGATCACAAGCGCTTCGATGATTCAGATATCGCTTATCTGAAACTTCCCTCAACTCGTGAAGAGCTCGAGAAGAGAGTCAATAATTCCAATCACAATATCAGCCAAATAGGGGTCAAACAGTTGTCAAATATGTTTCAGACAAATGGCATTCAAATCAGTCCAAAAGACTCGTTCCTAATATCAACTGTCGTTTGTTCCACAAAATTGACGCAAAACATAGATTTATTGGGTTTACTGAAGTGGAGGGCAAACCCCGAAAACCTGAGATCAAATTTATTAGCACTAATGAAAGTGGACGGCGAAGAGGTGGTTAAGTTCTTGCAGGACACCCTCGACGCTCTCTTCGACATTCTTATGCAAAACACCGATTCCGACGTTTACGACAATCTTGTCTTCGATTCACTCATTTTCATTATCGGTCTTATATCGGACCGAAAGTACCAACACTTCCGTCCAGTACTGGACTTATATATCGATCAAAACTTCAGCGCAACTCTTGTTTATAATAAACTGATTGTTGTCCTCAAGAGTTATATCGAAAGAGTAAATAAGAATGAAAGCCAAGACGTCTTACTTCGAGCCATGAAATCATTGGAATATATTTTCAAATTCATTGTCAGATCTCGAGTTCTATTCGCGGCTCTGAATGGCGGCAAAGGAAAGACTCAATTCGAGGATTCGCTCAAAGATTTGTTGCAATCGATTACTTCGATGATGTCCTCGACATCTGATGAGTCACTTCTGGTTCAGGCCGCGTGTCTTAAGTACTTCCCGTTCGCGCTCACAGATATTCTTTGCGTATTCAATGAAGAAGAGTTGAGTATTATTCTTACGGAACTGATAAACAACGTTCCGATGGACCGCCTGACCAAACAGAAGATGATGTGCGTCAACGACATCGTTCACTGCGAACTATTCATTAAATACGCTGACTGTCGGTCAATACTACTGCCGGTAATCAACGAACACTTGAGAATTCTGCTCCAGAATAAGGATGAGTTTGAGCTCTGCATACGAATACTCAGTGATATGTTGGTTGTGCTCTCAAATGGACGCGATGTCGGCCCCACACAAAACGACATCTCAGACATTATGCTTTCACTTTTGCGAACAGTCATCCAAACGTTCGTTGATATGGATCGGGACAACCCATTGGTTTGCAATTTGGTCGCCATTTTGATCGCAATCCTAAGACAGATGACTCCCTACCACTACACCCAATATATCAATCACTTCGAAACGCGGGACGACTTAACCGACTTTCTTATGGAGATTCTGATTGTTTTCAGAGATTTGGTTCGAGTCGTCTTTCCTAAGGACTGGAATGAAATGATTTTACTACAGAACAGGTCTTTTGTCCGCTTTTTTCGCTCAAATACTGACATTTATTTGTTTCAGTGTTTTGTTGAACGCTTTGCGTCATTTCGCGCATTGCATTCGAGACCATTATCTGCATCCGTTTGAGGTTCAATTGTGGAACAACTTCTTCCACTGCGCCATATCTTTCCTGACTCAGGACTCCTTGCAATTGGAAAACTTCTCTCAAAGCAAAAGAAATAAAATAATCGGTCGCTATAAAGATATGCGACGGGAAATGGCGTTTGAGATCAGGTCGATGTGGTTTAATCTGGGACAGTACAAGACTCAATTCGTGCCATCAATGGTCGGACCTTTCCTTGAGATGACTCTTATCCCAGAGATAGAGCTGAGGAAAGCGACAATTCCTATATTCTTCGATATGATGCAATGCGAGTTCTATTCTCCCAAATCTGGAAGTCATTCACTGCACGTCTCCTCCTATCACACGAACGACAGTCCGTCCCATAACCGTAACTCTGAATGCAAAGCGAATTTCAAATTGTTTGAGAACGAAATGATCACTCAATTAGATGCCTTGATTGAGGGCGGAAGGGGTGACGAACAGTTCAAAGACCTGTTCCTAGAGATTGTGGGCACTAACTGTGAACATCACTCAGCGATGAGAGACACCGGACTGTTCTTTGTTCGAACTGTAGTTCGTCTTATGCGGCGTCTGTTGGAGTATCGGTCGGTCGTCAACGACGAGAACAAAGAGAGTCTAATGAGTTGTACCGTAAATCTGTTGGAGTTTTACAACGAAATAGAGCGCAAAGAGATGTATATCCGATATCTATACAAACTGTTTGGGCTCCACCTCGAGTGCGATAACCACATCGAAGCCGCCTATACTCTTGCACTTCACGCTAAGCTTCTTAAGTGGACAGACGAACCATTGCCCGCACTGTTGAGGAATGAAAAATATCCGGATTGTGACACTCATCGGGAACTTAAGGAACTGTTATATAATGAGATCATTGATCACTTCGATAAGGGAAAGCTATGGGAGACTGGAATCAGTTATTGCAAAGAAATCATATTTCAATACGAGTCAGAAATCTTCGATTACATGCATTTAAGCGCTTTATTGCAACGAATGGCTGTCTTTTACGACAATATCATAAAACAGGCCCGACCTGAGCCCGAATACTTCAGAGTTGCATATTATGGCCGCGGATTTCCCGCATTCTTGCAAAACAAGACATTTGTCTATCGCGGCAAAGAATACGAAAGACTCAGCGAATTCAGTGGACGACTAATGAATCAGTTCCCGAGCGCCACACTTATGAATAAATTGGATCCTCCCGGAGATGAAGTCACTGACTCTAACCAACAATTCCTTCAAATCAATAAAGTGGACCCAATTATGCAAGAAATGGATAAATTCAAGGGCAAGAATGTGCATGAACAAATACTTCGGTATTACAAAGTGAACGAAATAAAAAAGTTCACTTATTCCCGACCCCTTCGAAAGGGAGAACGGGATTCAGACAACGAATTCGCTAATATGTGGATCGAAAGGACATCCCTTCAGACCTCATATGCATTGCCGGGAATTCTGCGAAGATTTCCTGTGATTCACACGAATACCATTGAATTGAGTCCTTTGGAGAACGCCATCGAAACCATGGAAAACAGTAACACTAAAGTCCGGAATCTTGTTCTTCAGTATCGATCCGATGCTTCCCTTCCAATAAATCCGTTGAGTTTAGCTCTCAATGGTATAGTCGACGCCGCAGTTATGGGCGGTATTGTCAACTATGAGAAGGCGTTTTTCAACGAAGAATATTTGAAGAAACACCACTTCAAGAAGGATCAGGAGGCCATCAATCGTCTCAAAGACTTGATTGCAAACCAGATTCCATTACTTGACGCCGGAATAGATATTCATAAAAAGAGAGCGCCTCCCAGTTTAAGGCCATTCCACGAGCATATGGAAGAAGCGTTCGCTAAACTCAAAGGCAATGTCGAAGAAAGGTATGGCAAACGATCACTTCCTGAAGAATTGGTCGAAAGAAATAGTGTGAGAATAAGGCGAGAGTTTAGCGGAAAAAATCGAAACCAAATCCCGAATTCGCACTCATCTGCTCCTCAAGTCTACGACCGAACCTCTTCGGGAAGCACTAAAAGTGATTCGTAAGTTTACTTTCAATCGTTTTCTTCACTTTATTTCATTGAAATTTTTTGAAACCAGGACTCAATTCAGTCATTCAAAGGGAAGTAGTGGCCGATCCATATCTGTTTGGGTTCGACCCAATCTGCAGAACAATCCTTTGAGCAATACTTTGAAACTGAAGAAACAGAACTCTAAAGATAGCGTACGTTTGCGTCGCTCAGACACGGAGTCGGGTTCACAGGCCCAGTGGTACGCACCCGAACTGCTGATCAAACCGGACGCCAATCAACCGCAACCAGTGATAGAACTGTCGGAACATTTGTCATCTCAGCGACCATTGCGTTCAGAGTATGAGCGTAGACTTAGTCGGCCCACTAGTGGACAGTATAGATCAATGAGCACGAGTTCCCCCACCCGTAGCCTTAGTCACGGCGCCTCCTCCAACAGTCTCCTTTCGATATCTCCGCACTCAAACTCGTTTTCTATGGACACCATTGATGACAAACCTCCTCCCCTTCCAGTGAAACAGTCGTACGCCGATTACACAAACCTTTCGGAAAACGGGAACTCAACCAATGGAATCGATTTGACACTCATTCCCGCAAAGAGACACTCAGGAAGTATTGGTTCGGCCATAAAACATAAGGTTAGTTCCCATTTCCTTAAATTAAAACTAACATTAGTTTTGGTAAAACAGCCGCCCCCTCCGCTGCCGCCAACTGTTCCGCCCGACAACTCAACCCCACCCATATCGCCGCGATTTAACTCTAGCACTCCTCCAGAGCTGCCTCAGCGGCCGCAACGAGCTGTTCCTCCTCCTGTGCCATCCAATCATACAAATGACAACACAACTGATAATAATTGACTTCAAAAGTATTTTTAAGCAAATATTCGGACAATTTTTCAAAATATTTTTCTAGTCTTCCAATGCATTCAAAATATTTTGCTTTTAATTTTAATATTTATTTATTAATAATTATTATCAATGATTGGGACCAACCATTCAAACAGTTAATGGATTTAAATTAAATTAGATTTTTATTTACACAAGTATTTCAAGTATTTCAAAGTGCCTTTCAATCAATTCGTGCCTTTAATTCACATTTATTTTTGATTTAATTCATTTCAACTCAAAATATATTATTTTATTTTATTATTTCTCTTAAAGTGAAACAAATGTAACATTTCTTAAATTATTTGGATATAAATTGAAATAAAATACGAATTATGGCTTATATTCTTCGAGTTCTGCGAACATATCACCCAAATTGCTGAATGTTATGTCTTCTTCGCTGTCCTTCACATCAGTCTTTGTTTGCAAATCGTTTTTGTAGTTCAAGACATCGACAATCACTTGTTTGACATCTTTGCGGACAGTCGTACGCAAGTCTTAAATACAAAGTTGTCTTTGAATAGGTTTTTGTAACTATTTATCTGTGATTACCTCTGAGGACATAACCGGAATCAACAATAGTTTTGTCGTTTTCTCTCCAGTTTTTATACAAACGATAGAAAACTCCGGAATAAAACCAATTGAATACTTTTAGTACACATTTGGCTGAATTGCACTCTTTATTGAGGAGACCCTCTCTTAGCACTTGTAAAGCGATTTGTGTGACATTAGTGCTCATCACTGCGAACGGGAAGTGCTGTCGTTTGTCTAACGAGAGGCGGTATATCTCTTTGGATAACTGACTCGTTTCCGATGATAGTATCAGAAATAAAATCTGCAATAATCCCAATAAACCCACTCCTCTGAGATCAGTTGCCGGATCAGTTCCCTGAAAGCCAACATCTTCCCAATGATTGCCAAATCTTCTGCAGTCGATGAGAGCACCGGTGAGTTTCCGGTAAATTGTGATTAAAAATCTGGTCTGCATTGTGTCTGAGTTATCGAAAGCAGACAACGCTATCGCAAAAACTCGGTTTCGCTCTTCGATCAGATCTGAGTTAAGATTTGTTGGACTTAAACAGAATATGTTTGATATGAGACCATAAAATCCGGTTCTCTTCTGATGGGGTTGTATTTGAAGCTATTTTTCAGACAAAATTCATTTTTTAACAATTAATGAAATAATAGAAAAGATATTTTCTGTTCTGTTGCCAGAAATTTACTAATTATCTCAAATTAGGATCGAATAAATAAATTTGAAACTGAGGTCTGATTTATTTAATATTTAAATGTCAATAATTGTTGGGCATATTCTGTTGGGTTAGGGTTGTCTCAAATTTAGATTTTTGTTTAAATAAACAAATGCTTGCATTTCAAACTTCTAGCAAACTATTTCTAATTATTTATTGCTAGTATCAATTTCCCTTCCCATCGTCTGACTGAAACTGAGTTCTTGTGATTCAGTCTAAAGCCACTGATGAAGGAAAGAGTCGTTTCCGAAAAATTTCTGGCAATACTACTGTAACAAAGTTGTGGATTAACAAGCTAAGTTCTTGTTTTTTATTTTTTATTAAAATAATATTCATTAATTTATTTTAATTGGAAGATAACTGAGAAGAAGTCAATTCAAAATACTAAAGGTATGCAACTTTTCTAAACGAAATTTCATTTTAGTCATTATTATATACGAATTGTTCCCTGTTTTCAATCAATTGATTTACGAATAAACTAACCGTTTGTTGCGTGACATCCATTGAATGAAAATATGAGAGAACCTGATCCAAGTCCACACATGAGTTAACCCGAGCGATATCCAGTGAAAAGCTACCGCTCACTGGATTACATGTATTGCTTAAGTCTATGAGTGGTAAGGCTTTTATCTGTTGCCACTCGTCTTCTTCTACGGCATAGTCTTCAATGCAATCAAAAATATATGAGTTTTGGAAGTGAGAAGAATATAATACCATCACATCTCTGATGATTATCTTCTCTTTGGTTTGACTCTTCTTCAGCTGACATAACAGAAGAAAATAAATTCTTTGTTTTATTCAGAATTTAAGGGAAGAATAAACTCTTCTCAAGACATGACTTCGAAGTTCAGAGAACTTCATTCTTCGCATATTTTTTACAAAAACATCAAATAATAACTCAATTGTAATAAAAATCAAATCATTTTATGAAAGAAGTGAAAGATTTTGACTTAATTGCGACCAAATTACTAAAGAATCGATAATTTTCAATGTCCTCGATTATGATTATGTTTTGCCTAAGACTGGGTTACCATAGAATTTATTGATTTTATATTTCAATAGTCAACACGAATTTTATGATTAGCTTGCTCAAATTCACTGAATAACCAGCACACTCTTAAATTTCACTCAAATAATGCATCTAGTCATGTTTAAATTAATTGGATCAAGAGAAAATAATTCGAACAAGTTGACCAAGTTGCTTAAAAAAGTTTTTAACAGGGAGTTCATTGACCTTACTTTCGAAAGTACGTAATATATGGAAAGGCATGGCTTTCCTGAGCGACGGTTTAACGCCATTTGACGCCATTTCTCGTTTTGCGCGCTTTTATTGCATAACAAACGACTGGTTTTCATAACAATAGTTATTGTTTTTGTTGACATTAATTGAGTTTTTGGTTGAATTTAAACCAAATTAGTCTTCAATTTGTTAAAAATAAGTGAAAATGTGTTTCTCGTGCTTTAAAACCCGTTTATTCATTGAATTGAAATACAATTCAAATTAATCTAATTTTAGGTAAATATCGGATTACTATCGAAATCATTGAAATCAAAATTTCTTAATCTATTGAATCAATTAACAAATTATCGACAAATCGCTAGAATCGACTGAAATGCCATTAAAAAGGGACGAAAGTAATAAACGTTATATTAGTTCGGATTCAGAGGATAACTATTGCGAGACACCGAAGAAGACAACCGTTGGCGCCAAAAGAGTACACAAACCGACCGAACAAACAATGGTTAAGCAAACACCCAGTTATGACATAAGGCTGTCCAACGGCAAAGTGAACGGTGTGTCCCTCGAAGACACAAACCATATGCTGCCCGTAGTTGTCCTCAACAGGAATGCTGTCGACAGTCATATGAAGAGAAAGAGTTTGGGTTTGAGTGCACTCAAAGCCACACCAATTGGCGAAAGAGATGAACGCGAAGAACGAAGACTCAGACAAACGGAAAGAGCGGCCCAACAGAGACGTAGTGTCGCCGGACTTCATGGAACTCCTCTTCGGGCACCGGCTTCCTCGACAGGAGTTGTTATGACTTCCAATGAGTTGAGAGAACACTACACGCATTGCATTCAGTTGTCGGCCACCAATAAAATCAATGTTAAGAACGCTTTCGGACTTCATTTGATTGACTATATGTCGGAACTGATTAAACAAAGTCAAAAGGAGCAGAGTTTTGTAAATTTCAAACTCGCGGGCAGTGCTTTGGATGCCGGGGCGAAGATATATTGTCATCGCGTGGACTCAGTTCACGCCGAAGCACAGAAAGTGGCCTCCAGTCTGGTTATGGCTCTAAACAAAGATAAAGACGGTGCCAATAATGCCGCCGAAAACCCTGACAATGAGGACAATCAGATGGACGACCAAATGGACAGAATGGACGACGAAGAGGGCGGACAACGACCAAAGCGTAAGAAGAATACCAAAAAGAATGTCAAAACTTTGGCACAAAATATCGAATCTTTGAATGTATCGAAAGTGGAGACAAATCTGGAAATAGATCCGGTGTTTCATCACTTGTCCTCTGCTTTCGATATGGGAAACGTTAACTCACTTCTTATGGCTAACCTTAAGGTCAATCCCAACGAAATGTTATTATTGGACTCAAACTCTTCCCTTAATTTCGATGATATTTATATTAATGAACCAAAAATGCAAAATATTTCCAAATTCTTCAATACTTTCAACGATTTGTCCAAAAGTTCTGCCAAAATATGTCCAAACCTCTCGACATTTGAGTTCCTTAACAGAGACGATGGAATCGATTTGATTCCTCGAGAAGAAGACCCCTCTTATGCCCGAAGAGATAGCTTTGCTTTTGATTTGAATGCTGACGTCGAAGACATCGAAGACATGGAGTGCGAAGATATGGGCGCCGGAGATGTGTTTGACAACAATGATAGCGACAGTGATAGTGATGCTCCACTTGAAGCACCCGAAGCCGACAATACAGTCAAGAAATCACTGATAAGAGCGGTTAATATGCAGGGCGTCGGAGATTTAGTCAAAATGCTGTCCGACAGACCCAATGATTACACTTATTTCAATCCAAAACTGTTGAGTTCGTGGGCGGGACCCATGCACTGGAAGAAAATGCCCTTTTGGAATAAAAAGGACAAACTTGACGGTCAAGACGCAGACCCTAACGCGGAAAAGCCTCGTCGACAGCGCCGTCTTTTTCCTGAAGTCCAATACCAAGAAGAATTTAATGAAAAGGAATGCGACGTTTTGGGCAAAAATGAGCTCAAACTCAAAGTGACGACTCTTACCAAATGGCAGTCAAACAACACTGAACTGAAACTACCGGCAGATCACGGGTTCGAACCCAAGTGTTTGGCGCGTTCTTTCATCCGTCGGGACCACACATTTCACTGCGCAAAAAGCAATGAAGAAGTTATGGACACAACAATCAATAGCAACACTTCGTTCGGAGCGCCCGCTTCTCCAGGAATGGACAGATATGACTACGACGATGACGACGACATTCCCACCGGTGGTTTCACAGACCCTCTGGAGTTGGGCCAAAGCGTACCCCTCTCTCAGCTGAATACCAACACAGATATGATGGCCTTCGTTGGCGACAATTTAGTGGAACAGCCCTACGATTTACAACAATATAACATCACTTTCGCCAAATTCGCCAAAAAGATGGACGTCAAGAAACTGAAGAGAGCCATGTGGGACGTCATCGCTCCCGTCAGTGCCCCCAACACTCCCATCAATCCAGAGGTTTGTCTCAAATTATTTTTTTCCAATTATTAAAAGCAATTTTGAATTTGATTTACAGATGAATCCGATTCGTCAGAACCCAGACTTGAATTTTGTTAACCTTTACCGAACATTACCACAAAAAGTGACTCCAGTGATGGCACAGAACCTGAGCTCTCCCATCGCTTTTGTCACACTTCTTCATCTATGCAACGAAAGGGTTAGTTTTGTTTGAATTGTTTGCCTATAAATACAATCTTTGAATGAATGTACAGAACCTTCAACTCATTGGAAGCGAAGATCTTTCGGACTTTCAAATCAAATCTGAGGCTCAATAACTGGTGTTCCCCTTAGAAGAGTTTATTATTCAGTTTTTATCAAATGCTCTTAAATTTATTTTCATCTAATTTTCATCCATTTATTCAAAAATAGTGTTAAATAATTAATTATTCGCCGAATTTCTTAAAAATCTGTAAATAATGTAATGTTTTAATTAAAATAATATTTTCGATAAGAATTGTTTGTCTTTAGTGACAAAAAGTGGCAAAAAATGGGCAAAAATAAGATATTCTTATTTTGTATTCTATTGTTATTGTCTGTAAGTTATACAGAGTTTTGACATACCTTTTAGGCATTAGGCAGTGTTGCCAGAGCTGAGAGCGCTTGGATTTGAGCGATAGTCCCAGCGGTCCATTTTGTGAGGCAACTCATTCACACAATGATGTAATAGAGAGCCCAATATCGCAATGCTTTTATCCATAGGTTCAGAGCACTGGCACTGCATTTACTTAACTTTTGTTTCAGTAGTTTTTTCTCTGCTATTAGTCTTAAAATGCGAGCAAAATGTAAGAAGTGCTGCGAAAAAGGAGCGCCGATTCTCTGGCATAGGATTTCCCAACAGAATCAAAGATGGATTGCATTGCTTTCCATCGCTCTAATCATCTCTTTTGCAAAGCATTTCCGAACCTCTCAAATGAAAAAATTGTTTATACTTTAGACTAAATTAATGTTTTTTTTCTCAACATTTTTATTTCGCTCCGAATAACAAGCAATCAGTCAATAGATTAAGTGATGAATTCATTTACCAAAAAATGTATCAATTTTTGAGTTTATTATTTTGTCACAAAATTTCTCAAAAAACTAATTGATTTTTGTTTTTCGCGAAACAATTATTTGGTTTTCTTTCCGATTGTCTGTAAATTGAGAGTAAAATCTTGTTTTTGTTCTCCATTGGAGTGAAGATGAGGTGATTCAGAATAACTGTTTATAAATGTATTCTCTGATCGCATAACTGTTTATAGAGTTGAAAGGAATGGCTATAAAATAGTGCATTGATTTGATGCCCAGAAAAAGTGATCCCAAACCGAACGTTTGGATTCAGTGATGAAATGATAGTAAAAAATGAGAGAAATCCGACTAATGGCGCGAAAGAGAGTGAAATTTGTTGCCGACTGTCCCTGGAGTCAGACCATAGCAACGTCGGCTCTGACGGCATTAGACTGTTGTGCAAATGTATGTAAAGAATGATAGACCAAAAATGAGCGCTCAGTTCCCTTTTCGTTGCCTTTTCTTTGGATGCCTTACAGAATGGGTTTGCGTTCAGAGAATTATAGAAAACGAGTGAAAAAATTGATCACAAACTCAATGCTTTACAAGTCTAAGGATGTAATGCCTGAGCCCTTAATAACTGAAAGAAAATTAACTTTTGGGACTATAAATCCCTTAAATGAAGTTTGATTTCTGCTTTTAATCCCATGTGGTATACCATGTTTTCAGAAAAAAAAACTAAGTGAAGGCCCACCGACTCCAACCTTAAGACAGAAGTAGACACGTGTTGAGCACTGGAATCCCTTCCACTCTGACTATGATTTATTGCCCAAAAATATTTAATTACTTAAGAAAAGTTTCAAATAAATTGGATATTCTTAAGCGAAAAAATTCATTAATAAATTACTCGAACCGATGAGAGTATTAATAAAAATTGGTTTAATTTAATTGAATTATTGACTTAAGAATTAATTCGATTTAATGGAAACGGTTTTCGTTTTTCTAGTTTTTCTTCTGTTTTTGTTTTGACCAAAAATCAATAGTTGTGTTCATTTAGGAGCAAATCTATGGCATTAGGACTACAATTAAGTGGAGTTAATGCAAAACGAGAGACAATTTTATGTAACATTAGATTTGTTGATTGCGGTTTCCGCTATATTTTTACCCTTTCCTATACTCGTGGGTATTGTTTAAGAAATAGAGAGTCTATGAGTGTATACAATAATACATCCGTTGGGACGTATTAACTGTTGACCAGTGGTCAGAGCACAGCACAGCTCAGAGCAGGCACTGGCGCTTAATTATAAAACTGTATTATTTCTTCTGATGCATGACTTCTAAGAATAATTGTATTGTTTGGCCTTTAATTTGTAGTCATCCCTGTCCTCCATTGTAAACAGGAATAAATTCTGTGTCTTCTTATCTGAATAGAGAGGAAGGAATTGAATCCTATATTCTGTTTCTACTGAGAATTTGATTATTTTTATGATTGTATGCAATCAATCAAATATACGGCAATTGAAATCATTTCTCTCTTTGTTTATTGAATTTGGTTTCACTTCTGAAGAGCATAACTACAGACTCGAAGTACTTCTTTTGGATGAGATTTTGTGTCATTTTTCAGTTGGCTTTACATCTATTCTTAATTTGTTTAAATCCAAAAAAGTTTTGTTTGACATCTGAAACACTAACAAAACTGAATTCAAACTACTTTTTTGGGCTCCAATGAGGGAAATAGTGGCAAATGGAAAGCCCGGCTCAGAGTAGTGCACAATTCAAATAAGGCGAATGTGAGACATATTCAGGAGTTATGGTTTGGATCAGATGGTGACTGAGTCTAATAAATGGAAATTTAAGTATTCCTAAAATTCAGTGAAATTCACTGACAAATATATATTTGCGATTTCCAAGTATTGAATTACTTAAAGAAAACTCTCTTTAGATTTATTTATCATCTTTTGTTTGAATTTCAAGCCTTTTATATCTGTTTTAATCATACGAATCGTATTTCACGAGAGAAGAGCCTCGAAGTCATTAATTAAGGAAATAGTTTTAATTTAGTCCACAGAGACGTCAACCAAACTGAGGACTGAATATTAAACAATGCATTGATATTCAGTACAAATAAAAAGTGGTTCACAACTTTGGCTTAACCTTTGATAATGTTTATACTTAACTCTGATGGGACTTTTAATTGGTTTATTCCGGTGATACTCCCTTTGGAATATTCTTTGTTTTAATGACTTAAAAGCCAAATCGTGTCGAAAACAATGACTTTATTCTTCATTTCCAGTCTTTCTCTTGACTTTCGCTCCAGAAGTTTAAGACTTTCTCTCCTCTTATTCAATGAAAGTCATTGACTAAAACACTACTAAAAGAGCTCTAATTGTCTCACATTTCGACAGACAATAAATGGAACCAAAAATAGGAGATATGATAGTTATCTGAAACTCCACTCAAATATATTGTATTTTTAGTTCTCATAATTATTACAAATTAAAGAATCGATAAAACTATTGTTGCGATTGTTGGCAATCAATCAAATGAGTTGTGCGCCGACTTTCCAGCCCTTATCAGAGACCAAACTCATAATTATTTTCACTAATTTCTCTTTTTTACATTTGTGATGAACTAAATGTTAACTAATTTGTTGAAAATCAATAAAACGAATGAGAAAGTTGTTAAAAGCATAAAACAAAATGAATTCACGAATAAGCCAGGTACTCTTCTCTATGCTGTTGCTCTCATTGCCTTTATGTGTAATATTATATTCCCGATAAAAATATCTTCTCTACAGAAAGTAATTTATTTCAATTATGGAGTCATTTGACTTACTTTTAGTACAGAATTTTGTAAATTTAAATGAAATAAAAACTATACTCTCTTTCAAAGTATAAATTATTTATAAAGATTTTCGAAATGAAGGGATGAGTTGACTCAGAATTGAATTCACTTTAAACTTAATTAAAGCATTAAATATATGCTTAAATCTAAAACTAATCGACATTTGCATTGACTTTCGATTACTCTTTTTTCGATAAATTTTTAATTTTTCTTAGTTTTTGATTGAATTAATGTCAGAAAGAATTGAATTAACTTATAATCCATTTGTGAATCCAATCTATTAATTTCAATACCGTTTTCAATGCAACTCATTAGTCATTTGAAGGGCTGAGTAGAGTAGAGGAGAACCGGACCAAAGAACTGTTAAATGGGCAAAAATAAGGCACTTCTCTATTAGGGTACAAAATTAGCTTGGAAATCGATTGTGCGGATCGACGGGGACCAGTTCTACACCGGATTCAAAGGTGAACATAAACTCGGGTTTTGTTGTTTTGTCTGTACTATTGGGGTGACTCCAAATATATGCAAATAAGAGTAGTATTAGTTTGGAATCGCACAGTGCATAGCAAATAGAGCAGTGAAGGCAACTTCCCTGGTTGCTCTCTCTCTCTCTCTCTCTCTCTCTCTCTCTCTCTCTCTCTCTGCGCTGCCATTTGAAGGCTGTGATGCAATTGACAATTCAATGAAAATTATATTGAGTTAGATTTAGTGAGTCATTCGACTGGTGTATAGCCTCACCTCATTAAACCAATGGTCGCACCTGTGACCCGATCCACAGCAAAGGACAGTAGATATACTGAAAGAGTACTTCCCTGCAATCCATAAGAACAGAACTGATAGTCAACACAACTGTTGAGACAAATAGAATAGTTTTGAAATGACTCCGACTATCGAAAAACAATTGAACGGATATTTTCTTCACTTGGATTCCAATTGAAAACCAATTCAATTATTTGTATAAACTTTTTAAACGCTGAGAAATGGGTTGTCGTTCCCACTGTTTGTATTTCAACCATTTTTCAAAGCAAAGAAGTGCACAGAATTGGGATTCTGATTAGCCTATGGTTTGGCTTCCAGTATAGGATTTCTAAATTGGATTCATATATGTATTGAAAATATCGGCAATTTTTGAAAGCATTTCAATGGAAGCGGTCCGTGAAGTGAATCACATTATTATTCAGACAACTATTGCTTTAATTCCATTATAAGACATGCAATATATTCAGTGCTGTCGCATATATAGACGGAGCGCAGCATCCAATACAACCTATTATAAGAGGTATGAGTGCAGTGATGGCAGTGACTGTAGTGCACACATATTTAGTGGAGAGCAGATGGTTTGCATACAACAACATTATTAACTCTATATTATAAAAATTTATGCATCAGTTCTGGTCTCCTCTTCAGTGGCAATATTTGTGAAGGGAGAGCACTGGAGAGCCCTCGGATATTGAGCTACTTTTTCAAGTCACCAGAAACAGTGGTGTCCCTCGCGCTCCGACAACTCCTCTCAATAGCACACCACTCGCATCGTTTCAATTGAATAGCAAAACAATTATCAAATTATGGATTTGTCTTTTAATAGTAACTCATTATAGCCGTAAGTATTGCACAAATCTGTTTTCAAAATCACAAATACATCAAAAGTTTTCCGTTTTTTAGATAACACACAAAATGAAAATCTTTTTTAGAAAATCAAAACAAATCAAAAATTAAAACAAACAAAAAGATTCACAAAATTAAAAACAACTTTAAACTGAATTTAAGCTGAAATCGATTTAAAAGATTTGATTAAAAATGAATTGTATTTTACATTAAGTAACGCTTAAATGCATTATCACTTTCCCAGAGATTCTTCGGATAGGTTATCTTGGTAAATATTTAAAGATAAAGAGGTAAACAAATAGAAATATTTTTTGCTTCGCTCTTGTGTTGAGTTCCGGTGTTTTTGCATTTTTACATAATTTATTTCCTATGAATTCTATATCATTTTGTTTTCCTTCTGAGTATTATTCGAATTCAAGAGAATATCATTTGAAAAAACAAAGAATATTCACGTTTTCGTATATTTATATATATTTCATATCGGAATAAATTAAAATATAATTCATTCTCTGGAAAAAAGAGTAAATTTTTTACAAATTAAGCGTTTTTGTTGAGACAAAGTAATCATAAGCTTTTCCCAAATGATTGATGTATTTTACATTAGATTCGGTATATCTTTTGATAACATAAAGTCATTGAATGTAAGCATCGCTTAAACCCTTTTTATACAAAGAGATCAATTTGTGGCACATTTTCATCATTGAAAGCATTCAAATCATTGAATAAATTATTTGAGAATTTTTAAGAAATACTATGAGTTTAATAATTAATGATTACATAATAAAAACGATATTATGGTTAAGCTTTCGCCATATAAGCACCCATTAGGCCATCAATTGGCACAAAAATCATAACTATTTTCTGTTTCCATTCGCTTATAATGAGATCAATAAAAAGCAAATTCAAAATTAAAACAAAAGCTTTGATGAAATTTCATGAAATTGTTTTAGAATTGATTGAAATGAATGCAAACTTTTCTCCTTTCTCTTCATTTATAATATTTTCGTTGTAAAAGTTTGCTCTAAATTATAGTTAATATTAATAATAATGAGAATTAATTAATATATTTCGATATACACTATATTATAATATAGAATATAATAAATATTTTAATACAACGTTTATGTGCGTCAATAAAACAATGGTTTATGTCTTCAAATATGCAAATTATGTTCAAAAAGTTGATCCCCGTTTTGATCATTTGGTCGATGAAACAATTGATGACCCGTATGACTGTCCATTACATGTGGGCAGTGCGAACGGGTTCATCGTTGCGAAGGGCGACGCCGACACTATACTACTCATTCCTAATTAGTGTTCCAATCATTGAAATTAACGTTTGTTTCCCTTATTTTAATAACAAATGACATACCGTTGAAAAGTCCGGGCGATCCGGGAACTGTTGGCGTCATATTAGTGGGTGGACTGCCGTAACCGCCGTTCATCGTTGAGGTGGTGCCATTACCGCCGTAAGAGCTGCCACCACTACTACTATGAGGAGTGGAGGCATTGGATCCGTAGCCACGACTGGGGGATACAGAACTCGCTTGCGTTCGATTGTAATCTATTGATAAGCAATGGATTGGTTTAGAAATTAGTCGAAGAAAACAATTGCTTTTCAGACTTTCTATTGAATGCAAGAAATCATTTGTTACGAGAATCCAAAGAATAATAATTGGATTTTATATATAGAGTGCGGACAAGAAGTCGGGATTGGATTGAATGGAAAGGAATAGAATTCGTGCAAAAATAATATGTAATACCGTTATAAACATAACAATAAACATGTGGTGGCATCGGTTTATGGGATGTGTTATATCTGTCGTATGAACCCATTCTGTCCACACATGCATTGGACGGAGGGTTCTGATGATAGAGTGTCTGATCGTTGGCACAGGTTAGCTGACCTGCAGTGGCCGCATAGGCAGCGTTGAATCCGACGGACATGGCAGCGGCGGCCGCGTTGTTCAGTGCACTGGCCGGTGATCGCGGGGTTGGCAATCCTGTCAGTTGAGAGGGAGTATTCCGGGGCATACTATACAGAGCTTCCGCTAAATCGGCCGCACGTTTCAGAATTATTTCCTAATTTGAGGCAAAGTTTCAGTGAATGGAAACAAATATTTGTTATGAAAACAAACTTTTGGTAATTTTTCCGGATCTCCCGGATGTCGAGGAATGAGTTTCGCTAATCTAAGGAATCCGTGGTCTATCGTCGGCTCATTCAGTGCTGTAAAACAATAAATTTCAATTTTATTGCGCAACGCATCACAATATATGACAATATATGACATGGCTTAATTTTTCAATTCAACAAAAGATGCCTCGGATTAAAGGCACGGCTCATAAAAATAGGGTCACCATAAAAATCGATTCAGTTTTTGTGTTTAATCCGAAAATGTATTCGAATGAAGAGAGTTATGGATGTAAGGGATGTATGGGATGTGCGGACAATACCTGAATCTACTGAACATCTGATTCCGAGGAATGAATCATCACTTTAGGAGAGGAATAATATAATTGAGACTAAGTTTAGAATTTCATTTCCTTTCACTTCTGTTTGTCATTTAGTTTGTGTTATTCTTATCTACACTTTCATCAAATAAAACAGTTTTCCCCCGAAATAAACTTTTCTATTCTGTGCTTCGATTGTCATTCCTATAGGAGTATTGGTTTTGAAGATTAAAGGCTAAGGACTGGCAGTTATTTATTACTTTGTAATAAAACTATATTCGAAAAAAAGATATTAATTTGAAAGGAAAACAAATTTTTCAAAGTCTACTATAGTTTGCTCTGAAGTGAAGTAAGTCTACAAATTGTGATACTTTACTGACTTTCAATTCAAAAGATATGACTCAAACACCAGTTTAAGGAACCAAAAGATGAATAAAAATAGACTCAGAGATAACTCTAAGCTCTTTTGAATCAAATAAATTTTGCGATAAATATTCAAAAAATAATAATTTCAATGCAAACATATGCCTAACATTTGGTACTCTCTTATAAATGAAGTGTTGAACGAAGTGTTGAAAACAGAAAAACTTTGATTTATTTCTCAACTTTTTTAGACTCACTTCTGATTTGTTTCAAAAAAGCCAATAAATAATTGTCGAAAGATTAAGATTAAAATAACAAAAAGATGAGACTCACAAACATAGACAAATCTGCCTGGTGCTCCTTTGCAAAATTGTTTGGATTTGTAAGAGAGCGTCACTTCGACCACTCCGGGTATATGTCGGGGAGGCGTTTGTACTTTAATGGCATGAGATGTGACGAACTGTGGGCCCAATGGAAATGCAAATCAGGAAATTTGATGCCTTTGATTAAGTGTGTTATGGGAGACATACCTCACTCCAGACTAACATTGTTCCAAAAACTACTTGTAGTCCATCAAAGAAGTTATCACCGATTATTATAACAGTGGAGCCGCCTGTGGTCCAGCCCTCCGTCGGACTGATGGCTTTGATGCATGGCGTGGCTGTAAAGGGAACTGTTGTGACATCAATCAGAATAAATTAGTCATTCAATACGATATAGATTTGGAGATGAACTCAATATTAGAGCAGACAAAATGCCATATCTTTGGCCAGTGCTGAGGAGAGGCTACTCTAAAAACAAGACACGTTTACATTCTATACATTCTGTTCTTTTGTGTCCTTAAGGTTGAGCTCATATTACTCGTTGTTAAAAGTTTTTTCGTAGAGTTGGCGACAATTGGCGTGACTTCCATTGTTTTTGTCACAATTCAACTCTATCTGTGTCTACCAGTGCTGTAATATTAGTGGAGTTGCAGTGCAGTGCTGTGCCCACAATCTCAACACTTGATGTATTCCGTTTTGGGAACCAATAACGGCACAAACCGTTCTATTAATCCTATTAGACTAACACAAAGAACTTGCAATTTTTATTCACTCCGAGCTCTTTTCAATTGTGTGAATTGCTCTTTGCTTTCATATAAAAAAAATCTCAGTTTTCTATAACTCTATAGTGTTTGTGAACTTTCCTCCGAATGAATAGATTTTTATTAGTTTTCTTATACATCGATTAGGAATTACTTTATATTAAAGCCATTAGTTTATAAGCTTAGGTGTGACTCAAAGGAATACTCAAAATCACTATTTATGTTATGTTCGGTAAATATGTTGTCTTTTTTTGTCGATATAACAAAAGGAAAAAAAAATTTTTAAGCATAAAAATTCAATAATAATATGCTTTTTATATAAACCACTTATAATAGCATTGAATCAATTGATTCTAATGTGAAATCTGGTGATGCATAAGATTAGACATAAGTATGAGCTGAGGATAACATTAGTTTTCTCTCTCTTTGCCGAATACCTACAGTTTTAGTCTTGTATTTGTTTATTGACAAAATTGGTTTATATATGAATTCCTACCGAAACTGTCTTTTATTTCTTTATTTGAGATTTTGTTTTGCATTTATTATGACTACGAGTCGTGATATGATTCGTGTATTTGATGTTTAAACACACGACAGGATATATTTTTGGTATAATTTTCTTAGCATTAGCTGAGCTAACAGTTGTCTGTATGGCTGCTTAGTTACTAATGTTTTATCGTTCCCTTTGTAGCGCTTGTATTGGATCGTCCGTTGGGATCATCTCTTGGGATTAGATCTGTGCGAGTATTGCATCTATGCTTTCAGGCGATCCATTGCCAGAATTACTTTCTTATTTTGCCAGAACAACGAATTAAAAACAGAGAGGGAGGACAGTGGGCCTCACTGTCAATACAATGAATTTGTATTTGTATTGTAAGCCTCAATGAATGTCCACTACATTAAGGATATGGCACTAAGTCTTTGCTCTCAGAGCTAACACTACTCTACAGATATTTATTGATCTAATTTATAAAATATCTGAGATATGAACGAAAAACAATCGTCGAGGCAATGGTTAGGCCTTACCTTCGGATGCGTCGAGTCTTTTGGCTCGTCTGCCATGTTTTGAATTGTTATGTACAAACATGTTGTCAGACACCGCCAGCAAATTGCCGTCAACTGCCACTTGTGTTGATATGACCACCTTCATTCAAATCATAATAATTATCATTTTACAAATAAACTCATTATTTATGGCAAGACTATACAGAAATGAGATTCCGTTCAATTCCCTGACCACTCATTTTAATGCTAAGCAAAGGATATGCAGAGGATATGTAGGAATAATGCGCTCAGAATCCGTCACAATCATTAAGGTTTTCCCAATTTTCAGCTCTCATTTAAGTTTATTGCTTTTATTGTGGCCTAACGTAGCCCACTATTCATCGAGTCTTGTGAATGCGAGTGTGTTCTAGCACATGTCAACCGATAAATATTTTGACAAATTTTACGAATGTCTTGACAAATAAATTTGAATTTCAATTGAGTTCAGGTTTTAAAGCTTCCGAAAGACATAAAATATAGTTATCATAAAATTCTTTATAAGACCAAACATTAAAAGGTGGTCACCAGGGGAGCCCACCTCAGCGGTATTTCTCAAAAAACCTAATAATCCATATATAGCTGAGATTAAAATATCAAAATGATATTATCCTGATTAAACTATTTTTTATTCCCATGGAATGAAAGCACTATAGCTGTGATTTTTTCTCTTATAGAAAAAAAAATTAATATATTTAAATAGAAATTTATCATCTTTTTTCTTTTGTAATTTTGTGCATGGTGGAGGGGGTTATCTCTTGGTATTCTATCAAAACTCAGGGGGATTTTTAGGCTAATTTTGAAAACAGGGAGGATTTGCGGAAATTAGCCTTGGGGGAAGTCTGCTTAAGACTGAGATTCAAAATGGTTCGAACAGATGCGGTCAATAAATATAAGAGCAGAGGAGCGGTAATTATGTTATCGAAAAGCGAAGTCTCGCACAAAGAGTGACTGACTGGCGATCGCACACTTCGGACGACTTATCTTCCAGTGAGCTGTCAGTCAAGGCTCTGTTTATACTAAATCCTGACGACTGTTAATATCCTGTAATTATTTTTCACTCTCGACAGCAAATAAGTGAAGATAATGAGCGCTAACTCCTATTTACAGCTCTCCACTCAACGAAGATGTGATTGACTTTTCAGTCAACGAAAACATTAAACAAAAAATTTTTAAAAATATGAAACAAAACAGAACTGAAATCAGAAATCAACCAAAAAATAAACAGAAGTTTAGGTTTTTGTCAAAATATTATTTCAACGCAAATAAAGACCTAAAATCGAAATTTTAAATATTCATAAGAAAAAAGAAAATCTGATTCAAAAGAATTTTTGAATTTTGAAGCAATAAATAAATGATTATCTCTTGAAATGATGACAATTTAGTCAGTAATTTGTTGTGAAATTCTGTGCACATAAAAGTCAAGTGAGTTTCCTAATTGAGAACAGAGTTTTGTGGCTTATTTTGAATTTACAGTAGAGTTGTATCGCATAAACAAGACGTCAAAACTAAGTCTGAAATTCTTATGAGAGCTAACAGTAGTCATAAAGTCTTTTTAGAGTTAACTCAGATTAAGTCAATGAAAGCAAACAGTTGTGAAGAGACGAGAATCGGGAGAAGAAACTGAATTCAAACGAAAAAATTTGTTGACAATAATTTGGTTTTCATATAAAACAAAAGGAATTCACAAATACTTGAAGGCATTCATTGAATTCAATGCATGCTTTCCACTAAAGATGTCTAAAAAGAGTAAAACTGAAGACTGAATACGTGTTTTCAGTGAATGTATGCCTGAATTGAGTGAATTCTGTGCATCTTTTTATATATCCAAACATTGATTCGCAAAAATTTAACTTATTTTGAATTACAAGTATTCAGAAGTGAAATAAAAACAAATTCTGTACAAACATTTGTATTGAAGAGAAAACTCATCTTTGAATTTCTATTTTATTAGTAAAGTGAAAAAATCTGCATTCGAATGACATGAGGGCTGTACTGCCAAACAGATAGCAATTCATTGATGTGTTTCCTCCACGACATACAACCAAAGATGGCTGTCCTCAGGAGACTGCAAATATCCTTTTCTCACTGTTAGCCACTGTTTTCTCACTCGCATATAGTATTGGCTCAGAATAGATGAGATGAACACAAAAATAAGATAAAAGTAATGTCGAAAATCTCTCTTTTATTTAGTGATATTCGGGAAAACTTTTTGAATTAAAAGATTAGAGTAAATATTCACTCGAGGCAATCAGTCACGGCTTAACAAGTGCCTTGCTCCTACTGAATTTGATACCACCAATATTTACTCTATCATTAGTACTGAAATTTCTCAAACATATGATGACTCAAATTTAGAGAAAGATCTATAAAATAAATGAATGAAAAACTAATTCAAACGAAACGTGAGTTTAATAATAATTATAATTAGAGAAAATGTAAAACTACTGAATATACGACTTTTGTTTGATAACCAATAGTTCGGAACCGACTAACAAAAGCGTGCAAATTAAGGATTTTCGCTAAATTTGTAATTTACTCGGATCAAAATTATATTCTTAGAGAGTTCTCGTCAACAAATAATTGTGCAAATGGTCCAAGATGTTGTGTGTTTACTAAGAAAACCTAGCTAACTATAAATGAAATTTTTTTTTATCAATATTGGTTACTCAAAATAGAATATTGATTTGAACTTGTTAAATATTTGCTCATTTTGTTCAACGAAGCTTTTACCATGATTGTGTCCCAAATTTAAAGGAAGTGGGTTTTGTAATTTCAATTGTAAATTACTGAAAAATACAAGATGTAAATTACAATAAATGCAAAGCCAGTGCTAGTGATAGGAGAGTGTGTTGTGCTGTGAGCTAACGGATAGACGGATAGGGCTAACATTGGGCTCATATTATTAGCTGAGAATATAGTGAACACACAGACAGAGACTGTTTAGAGTATTTATATGCGTTTCAGTTAATGATATGCATCTCAAGGGAAAGACGTTGTGCTTGTATTGTATAATAGAGTTGACACAAAGATAAGTCCCGACAGGCGGTGGGAAAAATAATTTTTTGTAATGTTAGTAATGTTACTCCATTTTAGAGCTCTTCAACAAAACTTAACACTTCATACATAAAGCATATGAAAAGCTATTCTTGCGAACAAATATCATCAAAATTCAAGTCGGGCTGAGTTTTCTTATCTAATTTTGAAAAACTTCTATTTTTTGTTGAGTTAGAGATAGAGTGCAATGAAAAACACAGACAGAACTGGAAGGCGTTGAAAGGTTTAAGCCTTATATTCAGTTTTGTTGTGCCCACAGAGAAATACAGAATACTTGTGAAGGAACTCATATATCTGTTTGAATAGTCAGAGCACTGAATTGAAAAGTCTGAGCACGAAATTTATATATATTTTTATTCGCTAAGATAAGCATTGAGAGAGTGATCTCCATCACAGAGCACACCACTCAGTGCACAGTTGGTCTCATATCTGGTCTTGCCAATTTCATAAATAATAATGAAGTTTTGAATTTGAAGTTATGTTTGCACTGTTGGCAGTCATACCTGAAAGCGTCTCATGTCTCTGGGGTTCCCGGCGTTCTTCAAACAGTTTTGGTTACATTTCAGGAAAAATTTTAGAAAAAATCTGCAAAAGAGGCAAAACATTGTGAGTATAAGTGAAGACAATTATATATTCGTTGAAATGACATATATTTAACTCGAAGCTAAGCATTAGCCAACTCTCACACAACTATATAAATAAAAAGCTATGAATTGATATAAAGTTATATATGTTTTCATTGAATTTCACAATTATAGCGTTTATGAATATAATATATTTGACGGTATGAATATTGGTATGCTCTGGCTGTTTAGCCTGTGCTCTATTTGCTGCCGATCTCCTGGGATGGAGAAGCTGTCGCAGACATATTTCAGTTGATTATAATTCGTTAATTATGTAGAGAACAGATGGTGACGTGTGAGAAACGTGTAGACTAACATATAATGTTAGGCACAGCTCAGGTATGCATCCAAATACATGCAATTCTCGGGAGGAATGGCTCCTAAGAGAATTCCACGTTAGATCGTTCAACGCAACAAAATTCCGCTCAGATACATAGTTAAATTAGAGAACACACCAGCGCTCACATACCACTACTATACAGCACAGACACTATATTGCACTCGCATTGAATCCTTGCGCAGAATATTCTGCAGACCATCGACTGTATACCGAATTCAATACAACAATCGACTCAACATTTAGTGTTCAAACACTCAAAACACTGAATAATAGACAAATATTTTCATTGCGATATT
This sequence comes from Punctoribates punctum, assembly GCA_034698165.1. Lineage (NCBI taxonomy): Eukaryota > Metazoa > Arthropoda > Arachnida > Sarcoptiformes > Punctoribatidae > Punctoribates > Punctoribates punctum. The sequence continues at coordinate 5,385 of JAQGBD010000287.1, read as the reverse complement.
TTGAAAATTTTCAACTTTCAAACTGCAACTGAATTACCTTGCTGGTAAAGAGTACTCTCTGGTCGAGTTTGTTGTCAAACATTTGTGTGACGAGTGGCACACACTCTTAACACGACATCGACTGAATTTTTATGCAATTTATATATTAAACATAAGGTGTATATACGAATTCAAATACTTATTATAGCGTTGGGTATGGTTTGATGCTCACGCCTAATATGCTTTGCATAAGTTTGTATACATTGGAGTATTAGGAGAGCACCGGTGCATAATATGAGTTCTAAAGTAATATTAAAACCGAGGAGACATGATATGCATGCGAACCACTAATTATTATTGTAAATGACAACTATTTTTTGGTTATTAAAAATTAATTGACTCTAAAGCCAGTTCACAGATACGGGTCTCAAGAATTAATGACTCAGAAGATTGTGTTACAGAACCCCAAGATTTGGATCACATGTGAAGGAAAGCCAATAATTATTATTTTATGTAATAAAATACATTTATTCATATTGTTGTCCAATGAATGGACGACAACAACACTTGGCTTCTCAGTAGTGAAAGAGTGTCGGAAATTATAGTCCCCTAGGATTTGGTCAATAAAATTACCAAATAAATGAATGTTAAAATTGTAGATAAAAATTAATGTCTAAAAATAAAATTGTTATTTATTGAACACAAAAGCTATAGAAATAAATTATTTGATTGTATTATCTCATCAGCAGATAATTATTTTCATTATAAAATTCCATACAATTATACCGAATAAACATATGATAAACAATGAATCCCAAGAATATTAATTCATAGAAAAGCAGTCAATACTAAAGAATTCACATAAAAAAGGAAAAACAAATATTTGAAGAATACTTAAAACAGAAAATAATATAATAAGTGTTATAATATATTAGAGCTGAGCAAAAGCCAAGTTTTATACACACTATTGAAATAGCGATTTCAAAAAATATTGGAGAGAGAGAGAGAGAGAGAGAGATCGGCAGAGAAGGGGATCCAGTGGTGAAGTACACCCATTTATTTGCTTTTTGTTAGTCTAATGTTTGTCATACATTCACTGGTATTAGAAACTGATTCAATGGCTGTTTATAAGAGCACTTCTCTCAACCCAACGTCTATTGTATACGTTATAACTTAAATGAGTGTCTGAAACGATGTGAATGGAGTCAATGCAGTGATGGCTTCATTGCCAGTAGTTTTATGACAAACTCAAACTGATTCATATGTCTTTCCACTTGTTTGTTGATTAGATTTTGATGTCATCCAATTTACTATTGATATTTGCACTCATCCTACCATTCCTTCCATCAATTTATTTATTATTAATAAAGGGATAGAGAGATATATCGAGACCCAAATGAAAACATAATTAACTGATTAAAACCAAATCGAAAACAAAGAAAATTAAATTGATTTTGGGTTTGTATCCATCGATTGGCTCCGACCCTAAGTCGGCAAATATTTAATAGACTTTTTTTTATTATTGATTGAAATTCGGGCATATTTTCCAAATGAGATGACCTTATCGTAATATTTTGAAGTTATCCGGAAACAAAGGTGACAGAGAGAGTGGCAATAAGGTCTTATCAGATTAGATCCTAATTTTAGTATTGAATGAGAGAATAGTTGGCACAAACCCTACGGAAATAGTTGAGCCCACTTTTATCCATTCATATGAGTTGTATGGCTATCATAGTCTCGACTCTGCTCTCAGAACAGACTAACTTCATATCAGAGCTGAGCTCTGGAAGAGAGCAGAGGAGAAATAATAAAATAATGGGAATCGATTTTTCCTAACAAAGAGATAGGCGGGGGTGAAGTCCAAAGACATATGACTAGCATTTGACGCATCTCTGAATCATTAAACTTAAATTGTTATTACAATAAATAACTTATTGTTTACTTATGTTATGCTTTCTTAACTTGTTTTCACTTATGTTTATTTCATATCAATAGCTAACAAAATATTTTTCACCGAATTATACTCTATTTTTCAGTATTCTCTCCGTTTTAATAATAAAAGTTTGTGGAACAATAAATATCGAGCAAAATTTGTTAAACATTATATACTGGGAGTGAAGAGGAGCTCTTTTTCAGTGCACATCTGCTAATGTAATGTAAAGTTATAAAAAATAGTGCACTCGTTCTGATATATTCAGTGAATGTCATTGTTATACAATAGCTTTCATTGCAATTGTGATCCATTTTTGTGTGTTATTACCAAAGCCAGCAAATTAGCTGCTCGGGTAGTATGGAATGGTATGGCATGACTTCGTCAATAATTCATCAGTCAGTCAGACGATGGAAACGATGTAAAAGCGCTATTTTCACGGAGACTCATAAAAGTTGCAGTCAGTATAGCCCAGTATAGCCCTTACCTCATAGAGAGCATGTGCTCACACTTTACTGGCTTTCACACAAATGGCTTATAAATGCAATGAATCGACAAAATCAACAAAAGAGGGTTAAGAATACTGTGATATCTACGATAATACCTATTGTTTTACTCTAATGTCGTGTTTAATATGTCTTTACTTCATCGACATTACAATCCAATCAATTATGAACTGTTGGGCTGGAAATTGCAAATTAACTCAACAACTCTACCCGTCTTCAATTGTCTCGACAGACCCTGAGCTCCAAATCTCTCTCATAATACTTTCCAATAAAGAATTTTCAAATTGAATTCCAAGTCTAGGGATCTCTTTTTTCAAACATATTATCAGATAATAAGAAAATATCGATAGAAAGTGGAGTACAGGAAAAGTCGAATTGAGATAATGTTTTTGATCAGAATCCGAGTTCATCACACATTTTGATGGAATGGCTAAATGTAGTAAAAGCCAGGAGTAGAGGAGAGAAGAAGCCCCTGAAGGCCAATCATATATATATAGTCTCTGATAAATCGAATCAAAGAATCGGTGGCTTCGATGCAGGGATAGTAGGGACGGCACATACTCTTGGTATACGTGCACTCAGTCTGAGCCATAAAAAAGTTGGTCTGAATTCTGATTAAAACGAAAAAGAAAAGCACTCCGAACAGGAATATAGAGAAATGAATGGCCAAACAGTAGTCACAGACATATCCAATACAGAATTTCACGTTAAGAGTCTTCCATTGAATCTAAAATATATTGAATGAACGCACGAATGGAGTGGAGAACACAAAAAACTAGTTTATCTCGAATTCAACTTATTTAAGACTTTGCATAAAAACTCGAATTTAGTCAAAACTTTAATGCATTTTATATTCTTTAAGTTATTTTCTGCGAACGGACTTCACTTTGAGTTAAAATGCAGTGAAAACTGACTTAAAGAAAAAATTCTGTTTATTTATTTATTTATAAATTGAGTGCAATTGGATTGAGTTAAGGCAACATTTCATTTGATAATTTGTTCAGTTTTTCAGAATTTTTCAATTTATTGATCAGTTGACTATATATTTGGCATTTAAGGGCAAAACGGAAGAGAGGTTTGGGATTCAATCACAATGAATATGAGTTGTATTAACACAACGAAAATGTGACCAAATCTAAGCATTGCTTTTGTTGCACATTATATTCACAAAATGATGGGGCAGACCATCTGCTCAACTCAAGAGGATTAGTTGTAATATTGGGGGAAACTTAAGCCAGTGCTACAACAATTACAATACCAGAGTCGGACCTGTTCAGTGATGTTCCAATCAAGTGCTTCATTGACAACAACTGGTCATAAATTACAAATTAAGTCTAATAAATAACACTTCAAAACAATGATTGTCTCTCAAAACATAATCATAAATATAGCCATAAATCAAAAGTCACCACTGATTTGAGTAAAGGACAAAATCAAATGAATTCAACCCCAAAATAAAGCAATCATTGAAATTCATGGCTATTCTGAGCCCATTCTGAGCACTTGATTTGGATGCAAAATATTGAATTTTCAAACAATTATTGAGGAATAGCTTTTTTAAGCCGACATATGAAAGAGATTATGAAACAAAGAGATAGGGCACCCACTGCTGCCTCAATGATATAGAAATTTTGCGCAAATGTTATCATTTAAGGGCCACCGGCACGAGCCGTGCGCACGCCTTTTGATGGCCAACGCGTGTCGAGCCTTCACTTTGAATGGCAGAGCGTCTCACTCGCGATAATATCTCCCTTTCCTCGAGTTAGATGTCTCGTTACGAAAACGGCAAAAATATGATCCGCTCTACAGATTGTATCGAAAGCACACGTTTTATGCTTATTATACAAACGATTCTCTTCTGTTTTGCGCTGTAATTGCGTTCAACGCCATTATGCAAAACGACAACTACTTTATGATTCAAAATCATATTTAAGGCAAAGTGTAAGGCATTGAACACCAAACTTGTGTGCATTCATTTTCATCTATTTTTATGCTCCGAATAATGCGTTTGAAAAAACTGTTTATATTTCACAGTTTTCTCGAAATTTGTCACATTTGACAAAATTGAAGTCAAAGCACAACAAACTCTAACATTATTTTTGATACTAAAGTCTAGGAAAAAGAAAAATGTTTGCAGACTTACCGATCGATGATCACTGGATCAGATGGAGTCTCATTTCTATTACCACAGCTTTTCTTATCGCAACAGCGACTATAATGCGGACAGAATAACAGTTATCAGTGAAAACATAAATTGAATTTTCAAACAATAAGTTATCAAACAATAACCTAATGATTATATTAATGGCCAAAAATATGGCAATAATTTAATGGCAAAACTCAATTACCTGCACATCACTTCATGTGTGAGCAGAACGCGACACATCTCCGGGTTTTTATCCTGACCCTCGTATATGATTGCCTATCGGTTAAAGAGAAACGAATTAACAAATAAATACTGAAATAACTTAATAATAAAAATGACAATAAACTCAATAAAGTTTATTTCGGTTCAAAATTAAACACTCATTTGTTTGCTAACAAAACATGTTTTCAATGCATTGGAGTTTATGCTCCTTTCGTTTCATTTGGTGATTCAATTTTCCTATACTTTTTCAAAGGGAGACGCAGTCAAAAGTGAACAGGTTTTTTGTCAAACCCATACCCATATGGGCCACAATTATCACAAGAGTGCAGACATTGAATCGATGGCTAACTATTATAGCCGTCTATAATAATAATCAGTGAATGAGGAATACGAGAGCAATGAGGAGAAGGAGAGAGTCAGATATGGTTGGATGACATCTGCTTCAATGCAGCCTCCAGAATATGTGCCAGCTCTTTTTCTACAATACAACTAAAGTATATAATGTATTTTAGAGGGCTACCAAAAGCATCCATTCATTCGTATCATTTTTGCCTCTCTCTCTCTCTCTCTCTCTCTCTCTCTCTCTCTCTCTCTCTCTCTCT
>JAQGBD010000286.1:0-36565 GCA_034698165.1 Punctoribates punctum | reverse complement strand
ACCAGAACTCGGGTCTTACAAAAATAACGTTTGTCAAGAGGTACACATTAGCGGCGGAGATGTGGGCTTTGACTGCATTAGCGCCGGAGATGTGGGCTCTAACAGCAATAGCGCCGGAGATGTGTGCTCTGACTACATTAGCGCCGGAGATGTGGGCTTTGATTACATTAGCGGCGGAAAAGGGGTTAAGAATGGTTTTTGTGACAATAGTAAGGGTTTTGGGGGGCCTTTGGCAGTACAAGCCTTACATATTCATTGAAAATCGATAACTTATCTAAAATGGTTTCATTAAATAAAATTACTATTTAATTGAGCCAGATTGTTTTTTAGTGGGAATTTTAATGTTTATTTATAGAAATCAAAGATAATCAATAAAACGAAGTGTGCAAGTCATCAGTCTAATGACCATGGTCATGCGTTATAAATGATTTCTAAAAGAAGAATTCGAAAAAATCATAAATTATTTAAATAAATGGATTTTGAATTTCAAATATTAATGTACTAAAAAACATTTATTTTTCTTATTTCACGCGAATTCTTACCTTATCGGGGATGAACAAGGTTGTTTACATGAAGGATTCCTTCTATTATCACTCTTATTCGTGGCATCAAGAAGCTACGATTAATTCTTGTTAATTCGAATTAAAAAATTACCCATAATGAATAAAATAAAATGTCAACGAATTAATATTTGAAAAAAATTGAATCTTGCAAAGATTTACATACATTTCCAATCAAAGATTAAACTTGGACATCCCTGGATTAGTTTTCTAGTGATTAATGATTTCAAATCCAATTAATTTTATTGTTATCATAAAAAATTCCACAAAATATTCAAAGATAGAGAAAGGTCATTTATGATATAGTTTATAATCAGAATAATTCAGTATAATATTTGCTTGAACAATTTGATTTTTTTTGCGATTCATTGTTATTTTTGAATTATATGTAATGACCATGTACAAAATTAAGAATCTATTGAAATTTGATTTAAGCGGTAGTGAAAAAGAAAAGATATTCACGAGATATGAAAAGTTCTTGGAATCAAACATTTATTCAATGGCTATTAATTTTGACAACCTTGGTCAGGTTCAATTGAATAACTCCAGAAATGTTGCAAGGTTTGGAAAAATTATTCTTGTAAAGATTTTTACCCTGATATTCGCCATTCGATGTGTTTTCAATATTATTTGGCCGACGGGTCAGATCAGAGAAATATTTTGCAATGGATCTCATTATCTTGGTAATTCGGTATTAGTGAACATGGGAATGTTGGCAGGAGCGACATCAGGAACATTAGTACTGTCCGTTTGTCAACAGTACTCCATTCTGAGCGGACAGTCCTATCAGTTTGAATACATGAATAAAATAAAATTCAGAAGACTTGACTACAGACTCAACAATAGGTTTAATAACAAATTCTACCGAAAATTCAATTGGATTTCTAGAGGAGTGTCCGCTCTATTCACACCCATTTACATCTTGGTGGCCATACCTCACTTCGCTCCCTCAGTAGTCGGTTATTTTGACCAAGATCTGAATTTCGGCATTCTTGGTAATTCAAATTATTTATTTTAATTAATTAATTGATCCAGCTAATTACACATTTAGGTGTATTACTCTGGTCTATTGTGATTTCAATCTGGGTGTACGACTTTTTCATCATGGTCTTTGTAATAAGCTCATTATGGATTATATGCATGCTACACCTCAAATATCAATTTAGCCAGATCAATTCAGATTTGAATTACTCTATTTCAAAGGGAAATTATCATAAAATTTTAAGAATAGTCCAAGCTCATATAAGTGTTGAACAGGAGGCGTTTAAAATTAACATGGAGATGAAGTACTATATTTATATTTTGTACAAGTTAATTAAGCCTGTTTATAATATATTTGTTTACTTGAGCTTTTCATCAGAGACTGTTCCCTTGGCCAAGATTATATTCTCAATGGAAGTTTGCTTTTTATCCTTGTTGATTTTCACAATGAATTATATGTGTGCCTCTGTCACGAGGACTGTCCACAAACCCCTGTCCTCTCTGTATAACACAGTGTTGTCTCGCAATACGAAAATCCCTTTGAGAATAGGTTTGAAAATAATGCGATTCATTGAGAGACTGTCCGGTCCTGAGATAGGGTTCTATTGCTATGACTTATTCCCTATGACTTCATATAAATTCATAGATTATATCCTAGATTCAATGTCAAGTTTCTTGCTGATTATTATGCTTCTGAAAAATAGTGGTCTAATTAATTGATTATATAATGTTTATGATTAAAATACCATGGTAATTTGTAAAATTATTAATCAGTGTTTCAAACCATATGATAAAACTCAAATTGCTCATGTATATATTGTCAGACCTGGAGTTATTTGTTGCAGTCTTTCAAATTGATCATGTTTAAAAAATTTCAATAAAATAATGGTGTAGAACAAACCTAGAGTACAATTATTGAAAAGACAATAATTCTTATTTAAAATCATATTTAAAATACAGTTTGTTTTAAATAAAAAAAAATATTTCAACAAGCAAATTATTATTGATTTTTATATCTAATCAATGTTAAGAAAAATTCGATATACGAAAAAAAATCCTTGAATTATATCAATTAAGAGAAATTAATTATCGTTTTATTTTCCACAAAAAATAATTCTAAATTTATCCGAAAATTCCACAAAAATCAATATCTTGTTTATTTCAAATTCAAGTTTTATGCTTCTATTCTTATCTTACAAGTATTTATCCTCCAGTAACCGAATAACTAATATACAAAATGAACAAGAACACTATTACTTTTGAAGAAGGAGGAAAGTATATCGAGAGATATGAAAAGTTCCTCGCTAATACTTGGTACTCAATGCTGACTAACTTCGATAAGTCAGAGAAAGTACCACTGAATGACAGTAAACAAAGATGGAGATTGGCCAAGATCATTTTCATGAAAATCTCTTCTATTATATCAGTTCTTGACTGTGGGGTTAATTTTTTATGGCCCACAAAATATGTCCACGAATTAACTGGCAATACATTCCACTACTTCGGTGATCCTATTCTGATTAATCTTGGTTATGTTGCCATTAATTTTTGCGGGATGACAATCTTTGGTGGAGTTCAGCAGTACTTCATTCTGAGCGGTCGGAGCTATCAGTTTGAATACATGAATAAAATCAAATACAGAAGACTTGACTACAGACTCAACAATAGGTTTAATAACAAATACTTCGGAAAATTCAAATGGATTTCCAGACTTATATTCCCGGCGTTTATCTCTGTTGCTTGCTTGGTGACTTTCGTGAATGTCATAGCTCCAACAATAATAGGCTTATTAGATCCAGGTTTTAACATGAGCATTTACTGTGAGTTTAAAAATTAGATTAAACAAGTAAAATTAATTTCACATTTCCATAGCGGCTCTATTCTGGATAATTTTTATATCTGGGTGTATTTACGATGGTATCTTGCTGACAGTAACTGCGGCCAGTTTATGGACAATTTGCTTATTGCATGTTAAATATCAATTTGACCAGGTTAATCAAGAAATTCAACAATGTTTGGAAAATGGCACATATTTTCAACTGAAACAACTTTTTCGCTTTCATATCACTATTCAGAAGGAAGTCTATCATTTGAACAAGGAACTAAAATATTACATCTGGATACTTTATAAAATTATTAAGCCGGCCCTCAATATATTCCTTTACATTTCATTTTCTCCAGATATCGAACCTTTAGTGAGATATTTCTCTCTATTCTTGGCATTATTTTTAGGGTTCGCCAAGTTCTCCGCTAATTATATATGTGCTTCAGTGACGAGGTCTGCCCACAAACCCCTGTCCCCACTGTATAACAGAGTGTTGTCTCGCAATACAAGAATTCCTTTGGGAATAAATTTCAAAATAATGCGATTTATTGAGAGACTGTCCGGTCCTGAGATAGGGATCTATTGCTATGACTTATTTCCAATGACTTCCTATAATTTCTCTGAATATGTACTAGATTCAGCCACAAGCTTCTTATTAATTGTGAAAATGTTGAGAAGAAATTGGTTTATAAATTAAAAACTTTCATAGATAAATTTATGCCAATCATTAAGTTGCTATAATTTCTATAATCTAGGGTAAAACTTTTAAGCTTATTATTTATTGTTAAAATGCTTCACAAAAATGGTATCATTAATCATTAATTATACTTGCAAAATTTTCAAATTGTAGTACACAACATTCTTTGCCAAGATAAACCAATCTAGTTGTCTGATAATTTCACATTCAATTATTAAACATATTATAGTTTTGAAAAAAAAACTATCATGAAATTATTTTTGAAACCATATAAATTAATTTGAGCATGTATCAAATTTGCATGTGAAAATTATTTACAATCTCAAAATATTATCTTATTTATGAATGTTTGACTCAATAAACAAGAAACAAATAAAAAAATCCTAGGTTAATTGGCCAAATTATCGATTCATTTATTATAAAATATCAAATTAAAAAAGTTGAAATTCTTTGTGAAATACTTCCAATAGAAGATTTACTGGTTGAACGATAATAACAAGATGAAAATTTAAATAAATTACTGTTTGTTATTCAATAAAAATACAGGAATTTTCGGAAAAAAAATAATGGGAAACACGTACTGATATTCACCTTGATCAAAAGCTGGATGCATTTATGGGAAAATTGTCGAATAGAAAAACAATCTCAACTAGGATATCCCTGTTGAGGACATCACTGCTATTATCCATCTCAGGGCTGTCTTTTCACTCAATTTGAATTTGAACAATTTGAATACCTGTGATAAATTTTTCAAGGACACTTTCAGGTCTATCACTGATTAAGATAGATAAGATTTTCAAGAGATATGAGAAGTTCCTTGCTTTAAACTGGTACTGAAAACTTTGATGAAAATGTAAAAAGAGTATTATATTTTTTTGATTGAGAGATTGGAAATTTAAGGAACATGAATTCACCATGGTCTGATTGTCAATTTAATGAGAATCACGCGCTTATATTTCATCCTTGATCATTATTTTTATCACAAAATTGCGTTTTCAGTTGACATTAATTGTGTTAATTAATTAATTTTATTTATTTCGTGACTTTTGTTTTGTTTATCTCAATATTATTCTAAAAATATTGAAATTTTTCCATAAAAAATAAAATAACCTTGATTATTTGAAGGGAATGGTATCTGAACACTAGACGTATATTTCAACTAGCAAGTATTTTCTTATATTCAGTATTCTTGCTAACATCAGTGCGAAAATGAGCAAGTTCACTGAAATGATGGACCAATTCATGAAGAAAAGGAATAGTTTCAATGAAAAACAAATTATCCTAAAATATGAAAAGTTCCTGGCTGGTACTTGGTGCTCCTTACTGACAAACTTTGATGGGACAGAAAATCTACTACTGAATGATAGTACACAAAGATGGAGATTGGCCAAGATAATATTTTTGAAAATCTGTACTATTATAACAGTTGTTGACTGTGGTGTCAATATTTTATGGCCGACCAAATATGTCCAGGAATTGACTGGCAATACATTCCACTATTTCGGTGATCCTATTCTAATTAATCTTGGTTATGTAGCAATAAATTTTTGCGGAAGTATTGTTTTTGGTGGTGTTTATCAGTACCTCATTCTGAGCGGAAAGTCCTATCAGTTTGAATACATGAATAAAATCAAATACAGAAGACTTGACTACAGACTCAACAATAGGTTTAATAACAAATACTTTGGAAAATTCAAATGGATTTCCAAGTTTATATTCCCTTCATTTATTTCTATTACTTGCTTGGTTATATTCATGAATGTGATAGTACCAACATTTATTGGATTATTAGATCCGAATTTTGACCTGAGCCTTTATTGTGAGTTTAAATTTTTAAATTTCAATTATCTTGATTATTAACTTTCAAATTTTTTATTTAAAAGCTGCGATGTTCTGGATAATTTTCATATCCGGTTGTATTTACGATGGTATCTTGGTGACTTCAACTGGAGCAAGTTTAAGTTCAATTTGCTTGTTGCATGCTAAATATCAATTTGAGCAGGTTAATGAAGAAATTCAACTATGTTTGGAAAATCGAAAATATTTTCAACTCAAACAACTTTTTCACTCTCATATCAGCATTGAGAAGGAAGTCTATTATTTGAACAAGGAGATGAATAATTACATCTGGATACTTTATAAAGTTGTTAAGCCGGCCCTGAATATATTCCTTTACCTTTCATTTTCTCCTGATATTAAACCTTTAGTGAGATATTTCTCTCTATTCTTGGCATTATTTTTAGGTTTTTCTATATACTCTGCTAATTATTTATGTGCATCAGTGACGAGGTCTGCCCACAAACCCCTGTCCTCTCTGTATAACAGAGTGTTGTCTCGCAATACGAGAATTCCTTTGAGAATAGGTTTGAAAATAATGCGATTCATTGAGAGACTGACCGCTCCTGAGATAGGGATCTATTGCTTTGATTTGTTTCCAATGACAACGTATGAATTCTCTGATTATGTCCTAGACTCAATCGCAAGCTTCTTATTAATAGTAGGTTTCATTAGAAACTTCCATAGTTAAATTTATGTGACGTATAGACTTAAGAATTTCATCGAATATTTTGAAGTTCATGTTCCAAGATAATTATCTATTCATCTAATTATTAAAATAATATGTTTACCAAGTTTGTTTTTTTTCTTATTTCAATTTAAATTACTGAAAATTAAAAAACTATTAATAATTGGCTCAATTTTAATGTCCACTCATTTCTCCATGAACAACCAGCAAGATTAAAAAATAGATTATTGAAAGCTATTATCCAAGAATACAGTTACTAATCAGTCAATAATTACAAGGTGAAAAATTAATTTATTTACATTTTGTTTTCAAAGCAAATATAAAAAAAAATTCCAAAATAAATAATTAAATTAATTTTAATGTGAAACTCGTGCTGACACGTTGACCTTGATTATGAACAATGATGTTCAATTTGGGTGAGTTTATTGAGTTCATGCGTTCCCATCAATTTGTAAAATTACTTTCCCCTCAACTGGACATCCCTGATAAGTTTGTTCTCTATCTTATGGCAGTCTTTTGACTTGACGTGAATTACAATAATTAAGAGAATTTAATTATTGCAAGAATTTCACTACAATTCTGTTCTAATTATAATATAATTTTCCATTTAAATCAATATCTTGTTTATTTCAATTCAATTTTTTGTTTAAATTATAACGTATGTTATGTGAAATTCAGTTCAAACTATCTTGATAAGTTCAAATCCAAAATGAATACTCGTGATAAATTTTTCAAGAAGACAATTCCTAAATCTAACGATGGGGAAAAAGAAATATTTAATAGATATGAGAAGTTCCTTGCTAAAACCTGGTACTCCATGTTAACAGACTTTGATCAATATGAGGGAGTTGAATTGAATAAGAATAAATCCCGATTGTTCATGGTCATTTACATGCGATTCTGTACTATTCTATGTATTATTTACTTCATTGTCAGCATTTTGTGTCCAACAGATTTTATTCGTAATTTAAACAATATTACTGTCAATTATTTTGGTGATCCCTTGCTCATTATTCTTGGCATTTTATCCCTGAGCCTTTCGGGGACAGCACTTGTCGGAGGGCTTCAACAGTACTTCATTCTGAGCGGTCGGTGCTATCAGTTTGAATACATGAATAAAATCAAATACAGAAGACTTGACTACAGACTCAACGATAGGTTTAATAACAAATTCTACCAAAAATTCAAATGGATTTCCAAGCTCATATTCCCCGCTTTTATATTCCTCTCTTGCTTGATTATAATTTTCGTGTCAATAATACCGGTTGTTCTTGGTTTATCAGCACCGGATCTTAACATAACTATATATCGTGAGTAGAAATTTGATCTTGATAAATTAACTATTTTAATTCTGATAGTTGCAATTCTTGGGTCAATTATCTGGGTGATTATTTCAACGTGTTGGATTTTTGATAGCATGGCATTTGGCTGTATTTCAACAAGTTTATGGGCTGTTTGTCTATTGCATGTTAAATACCAATTTGACCAGGTTAATGAGGAAATTGAGCAATGCTTGAAAGGTGGCCAATATTTTAAGCTCAAACACCTTTTTCACTCTCATATCACAATAGATAGAGAAGTGTATTATTTGAACAAGGAGATTAGATGCTATATCTGGATATTGTATAAATTGTTCAAGCCAGCTGTTAATATATTTATTTATTTTTCATTTTCTCCTGATACTAAACCAGAAATGAAACACTTTACTAGGTTCTTTGCATTTATGTTGGTTTTCATGTTATTTTCAATCAATTATTTGTGCGCTTCAGTGACGAGCTCTGCCCACAAACCCCTGTCCTCTCTGTATAAGAGAGTGTTGTCTCCAAATACGAGAATTCCTTTGAGAATAGGTTTGAAAATAATGCGATTCATTGAGAGACTGTCCGGTCCTGAGATAGGCTTCTATTGCTATGACTACTTTGCAATGACATCAAAAAATTTCGCCAATTATGTCCTAGATTCAATGATCAGTTATATACTTATTATTAAAATGCTGATTAGAAATGATTTTATTCAATAAAATTGAATTAATTATCATTTTTACTGAATTTTGATAAATACTTTCAAACTGTAATCAAAGCTTCAGTTAATCTTCAATTCACCTTGTTGACATTACATTAAATTAATTGGTTGAAGTCTAATTATAAAAAGTAACAAGATTGCCATAAAGTTTATTTGAACCAACATTTTCACCGATAAAAGTTCAATAATTTACAAATTTGATTGTATCTTATTCATAATTAATAAATAATAATTACAATTATTTATGCAATTGTACCTTAATAAATTATAAATTTATAAATCAGAATAATTTTAATTGAATGAAAATGAGTGATAATTTTCAAGAATATTCTGAAATATATAATTACCCCTCATACTAGGGCATGCCGGTATGAAGTGAGGTTGAGGATACTGCCGGAAAACCCGGGGTACACCGGCCTGCTGTTATAAGCGAGGAAAATTTAAATTTTTTTTATGAGAGAATTAAACAGATTTCGATAAGAAATAATAGAGAATCACGGAATTGCTCAGAGATACTTGATATTTTGAATTGGTATTTAAAAGTTGACCCTAATTCAACTGTTAAACATAAATAACAAGCTCAAATTTTATTTTTTCTGTCAACACATGAGGCCTTTGCAAATAAATCAAATTTGAATTTAAATACGTTGATTTTCAAATTTTTATCAAATACAGACTAAATTGCTAGAAGTGATCTTGTTTTTATGAGCAGGGTGCTCTTAAATTCAAGTAGACTAAGGCATTTGTTTGAGATCATATAAAAATTCAATCGGGAAAAGAGTGAATTTTAGAAAAACTTGCAAAATGCTTGCACAAAAGTATATTTGTGTGATCAACCAAATATTTTTCTTAATTATCATGATCAATTCAAAATAATTTCATAGATTATATTACAGTTTGAAATCATGAAATTAATGATCAACTCATTGTTTCAACCTTGATTGAATTTCAAAAATACAGTTTCTCTCGATAATTAAAATTCGAATTCGAACGAAAAATAATTATCGGAAGATTGTTCACCTAGTTTATTGAAAAAATTAACCAGTGTTTGATGACTTTCTCGAAGATTGAACTGAATGATCATGGACAAAATTTAATTATTAAATTTATTCAAATAACAGTTTGATTATCTTAATTCTTATGTGTTTAATGATCTAGAACTAAAATTTATAAATAAGAAATACAAAAAATTATATTTTTCAAAATGTGCAATAACATGGTCAATTAGTTATCTCTAAATAATCATTATTTTGTCCACGATTATCATTCTTTTCATAATGGTTGATCACTGAATAATCATGCTCAACTGATTCATCATATTTTTCATCCATGTCATCCACACCGTCATAATAAATGTCGGCTTTGATCTTGTTAATTCTGTTCTTCTGTCTCCTCCAAAGAATTAAAATAATCACCGAGATAATTACCAAGATAATAACCAACGATAACAAGCTTAATGTCAATGTTGACGGAGCATTAGTTTCAACTTCAGATGAGCTTGATACAAATACTGATTCAGAGGATTTTTCGCCATAAATTTTAACATAATCAATTTCGAGAATAGGAGAATACCAAGTACCCTGGTATTTTCCTTCAGGGTCCTTCCGATTCCAGCAGGTAAATTCTGCCACGCTCACATGAAACAGCAAATTAAACTCGTGGTAAAATGGAAGATAAAACTGTCCTTCTCTATTCACTTTTCGACCATCTTGGCTAAATATCCGATTGATTTGATAAACCACCTTGTCATTTCTAAACCATTGTATATATAACTCATTCCACTCAATTCCATAAACCTGGTACTCTTTCTTCACCTCAGAATGTGATACCTCTTCGTTTTCAGCATGATAAAATTGGTTGCTAGGTGATAAATTGATCCCAGAATATAAATAACATCTTTTTACGAGTCTCTCCAAGATATCAACACGACCATTTACTTCACCTAGATTGCACCCATCTCTATAAGCTTCGAGGAAAATGCCGAAATCAACTGTTGACCCTGATGGAATTTTTGCCCTGACCTCGATTCTTGCGTTTTTAAAACAGAATCTTGTTCCAATTGCTGCCCCAGTATAATTATGACCTTGATAAGTTTCATTCTTCACCATTAATTTGAGAGTTCCATTGCTCACTTCAATATTACTTTGATCAGGGACGTAACAACTTTTTATCCATTCGGATGAATGTGTTCCAGGTTTTTCAACAATACCTTGGTGGAAATATAGATTAAGAAAATTATGAACTTGAAAATTAATGCTTTTTACGAAAAATTCTAAAATTCATGCTTTCACCTATTGAATTTTCATTTGCTTGGTTATCAATGGCTTAATCTAACTGAATTTAAAAGAACCCTGCTCGTAAATATGACGAAATTATTTTGTTTTTGAAACGAATATTCAAACAATAAAACGGAATTTTCGTCGACCTCTAAAATTCACACTTTTCCCGATTGAATTTTTATATCATTTCAAACAAATGCCTTACTCTAAATGAATTTAAAAGCACCCTGCTCGTAAAAACAAGATCATTTCTAGCAATTTAATATGAAATTGAACAATTTTTGAAAATGTCCAAGCTGATTGGATTGATATGAACTTGGAAATTAAAGGTTTCACTACCTTCACAATAGCTATTATTGCCCTTGATGAACCACTTGGAATTATCCAGGTTATCTCCTTCAAAATCATCGTGAAATGCGAGTGATAAGTTTGCTGGATTAAACTTAATCTTCAAATCACTATCAAACTCGTAAACAGGTTCAATTTTCTGACAAATAACTGTGGCATTCGAATCCTCTGCCGGGTCATTAAATTCACCAAGATCGTAGATACTTTCAGTTTCGTTAAACTTGTAAACTCTAATATAGTCAATAAGAAAAGTAGAACATTTATTCGGATCGACCTTGCCAAATTTACTTTTATCAACATTAACGGTTATAACCAAGTTGTAAAATCGATCATTTGTTCTTGGTACAAATCTATTTGTGTCATAAGTGTGAAAATTGTCTCTGATATTCCTGGTAATCATATCGTTACCATTAATACGCCAGGTAAACACACCAAGTTCTTTTATCAATTCATATTCTTGGAATTGTTCGGTATCAATGTTCTCGGTCAAATTATGAATAGAATTATCATCAATCAGACCATTCCATAAAGAATTGTTGTAATTCAGGACATTTATTGAGATCTCAGAGAAGTAATTCTGTGCAAGGTGAACTCTTGGTATTGCACCAGGTATTTTTGGCAAGTTAGCTTTAATTTTGAATATCAATTTGGGATAAAAAAGATCAAGTTCAAATTTCATTTTCGAGATGAACGTAGCGGTTGTGTACGAGCTGTCGAAATATTTTTTGTACCGAGGTGAAATTGCTAACTTTCCAGATATTATCTTTAAATTGATTTCGTTATTAGTATTGCATTCAGAATAAGTATTATAATCGCTGTGAATTTGAGTCCCAAAATATTCTAGGTCATTTATTTAATGAAAAATATAAGAAAGGCAAATGATCACGGACAAATTAATTACCGTTAGAATTAGCGCAGTCGGCCTTTTTGCTGGGTATTGTCCACTTGCTATAATCCAGTTCATTAAACTCATCGTTGAAAATGAGTTCACAAAGTATTTGAGTAAATAATAAACGAAATAAAAATATAATTGAAATCAAATAAAATTTCATTTTTGAAATGATTTCCAATTTTAACCTTGGTTATATTCTTGATTAATTAAAAATAACATGAAATATGACTTTCGGTTTATGGTAAAGAGGAAATTACATTTCATTTTTCTATCATTTAGCCAGGACATCCTCTCTAACATTCTCATAGAAATTCATCACATCAATTCTTGCTTGCTCAATCTGATCTATTCTATAGCTTTTTATATAATACAAGGCACGCATATATTGTGTGAAATGTCCAGGCTTCAACTAAATGAAAAATTTAAATTTTTATATTACAATTAACTTGGTGATTCCAGGGTTCTCTTTATTCCTATTCTAACCGAGGCCAGTGATAATTTGAATTCCGATCCTTTCCTAATAAAGAGTGCAAAAAGTGGTAATTTACTAATTCTACAGAAGACTCTTTAACTTTACGTTTGCAATACTCTTAATAAATTCCTAAACCATCTGGATATAAATCTCATCCGCCGAGCAAATAATACCAAGACAAACTTAAAATAGTGTTTTGTTTACAGCTTTTTAAAATATGGGAATAGATATGAAAACGGAATTGGAAATGGAAGCGGTAGGCGCTCAAGAATACAAAGTAGCTCAAAATGAAATGGATGTACCAAGAACATAATTCAAAGTTTAATAACCTTGTTTATTTTCAATTGAGTTTTCAATTTACTATTGATATTCAATATACCTTAAGTAGCTTGTTCTGTTTTTATTTAAATAGAATAGTTTTCAATTTTTTATCAAAATCAGATTAAATTGCTAACAGCGAGCTTGTATTTACGAACAAGGTGCTTTTAAATTCAAATAGAGTGAGGCATTTGTTTGAAATGATATAAAAATTCAATCGGGAAAAGAGTGAATTTTAGACGTCGAGGAAAATTTCGTTTTATTGTTTGAATATTCGTTTGAAAAACAAATCAATTTCGCCATATTTACGAGCAGGGTGCTTTTAAATTCGAGTAGATTAAGGCATTGATAAGCAAGCAATAAAATTTTCATTGGTGAAATTGTGAATTTTAGAGTCGAAGAAAATTTTGCATAATGCGTGCAAGGTTATGTTTTATTACAATCAACACGAGATTTAATTATATCGAAACCGATATAAAATCCTGTGATTTCGTTAATTGATCTTGTTAGATTTCATTGCATCAATAAATGTTTTTGACGCAAATAAATCTTATGATCATAACTACGAAAATAAATATTTGTTTACTTCAAAAAAAAGGAAAAATATCATGAAATTATTTCTTTAATAAATTATCAAGTATAATTTTCGGATACAAATATTAGGTTCTAACAATTATGGTTCTTTTGGTGATATCTTGATGGCTGATATCTCTGAAAACTAGACAACGAGCTCTAAACGATGAAATGAAAAGAATTTTTTAAAATTGGCTTATGGTTAGTTAAATTGAATTTCCTAGATTTAATTCTCAATGAAGAAAAAAATCCTAGTTATTATTGTAGTTGTAGTGAAAGTAATACAATAAGTAATTTACCATGCTAATTCGTTTATTTTAAATACCACAATGAGTAAAATACGAACTGCCAATTTATTTTAATCAAGATCATTCACAAAAGAACTTTTCAGAATTCTTTAACAAACTGTATTAAAATGTTTTTCAGTAATAAGAAATAGTGAAAAATTTAAATCTAGAACATTTGGATTTTACTCAGACTAGAAAACTGAAATTAAAAATCGGCTTCTGTATTGACATTTATCGAATTTATTTCATTTTCATAAGCAAGGTTAATTGATTCTAAGGGGAAAAATACAATTTTAGTGGAAAACATCCGATAATTGAATTCTCTATTAATTAATTGGATTCACGTCAAGTCATTAGCTTAAGAGATCTCCATTGATCTAGGTGAATCTACTTATATGTGTTTGCTATTAAATTTGAATTAATATTGAATTTATTATAAGGTTATTTTTATTTTTTCCTCTTTTGAAGTTTGAAAAATAAACTCTACCTTGATTATTTCAACAGATAGCTTCAATAACTGTAATCCATTTGTACTTGCTAATTGAATATTTCACCAGATTTCAGTCTTGTTCTATTGGGTTAAACACCACACCCACTAAATTAGATATAACAAGCAATTTTTTCTATTTTTAATCTTCAAAACAATCTTGCACCTTTTGTTTAGTTCAAATCAAGTACGGATTCCTTGAATGATTAGTTAAACAATCAAATTAATCTCAACTAGGTAAATAATTAAAATGTATCATCTAGTAAATGACCTCTAGTAAAAACTGTAATTTTATTTTTGCAATAATTTAAAAATACTGATCAAGCAATAAATTACTCATTTGGTCTTCTCAAGGGGGGGATTGTTTTTGATCAAGTTATATTTTGAAAATTTAAGTGTTCAGCAGAAAACTTGTGATTCAATCCAGGAAATAATCATCCGGTTCCATGTCGGTTATTATTTAACATCCTGTTAATATTATTTAATTATAAAGGTCATTAATACATTATTAGCTATTTGAAATAATTTTCTGATTTGAGTTATCAAGTTAAGATCTAATTGAAAATTCTTAATATAAAAAGAAATGCATTTATTCAGTGAACAAGAACAATTTACTTCCGTTTAAATTTCCTTACAAACTGTAACTTAACTTTACTAGCTGATTTAATATTTCTACATTAATTAATCTTGGTGTTATCGGCCTTCAAACCCGATTAAATAAAGTAATTTATTAATTTAACAAGCAAATTCAATTTTCAATATCACAAATTTTTTCAATCTATCAAAAGAAATAATTTCTTAAATATCTCTAACTAATTTTAGTTTCTTGTTTATAATTCACCTAGTTGAGCTTGTAATCTACAAATTTAAAGTTATAATCTTGTTACTTTTTTCTCTAAGAAAGAAAGCTGTAATTAAGTTTTTCTTGTTTAAATAATATAATGAAATTTCTTATTATTATCAATCTGGTTCATACTGATCCTGTTGACAATTTTAGTTTTTTTTTCAAGAACATTTTCATAATGATTGACAACTTTCAATAATTTGATCTTATAAATTCGAATTATTTTTCAATATTTATTATTCAACAAAACCTTGAACATTTAAAGAGGTTATAATTGATTTAGTGCTATGAAAATATAAATAAAAAACTGTACCTATTTATCAATTTTTTAAAAGATATTTTGTGGAATTTCAATATTTAACGCTTGGAACAAGTTAATTAGACACAATTTTCAGATTAATTATGGCTTGAAAATTTAGCTGTTTCTATTTTTAATCATGGTAATTAATTTTATCAATCAAATTCAATTATATTTTAAATCAAAATTCTATTTATTAAATGATAAATGTTGCATGGACAGTAAACTTTAATTCTGGGTGGGTTTGAAACAGCGGTCCTCAAGCTCCTCGCCGACAGGGGGGATAGGGGAGTGGATTTTCCTAAAATTTTGGCCAAAATACTAGGAAAGTATAGGGGGGTGGATTTTTCTAAAGTCAAAAATAGACTGTTTTCGACTAAAAATGGTCATTTTCGGCCTAAATCCGGTTATTTTTGGCATAATTCGGTTTAAATTGTCCTAAATTGAGTTCAAATCTAGTTTTTCGGCCAAAATTACCGAAAATTACCCTAAAATTACCTAATAATTCCCCTAAAACTACATTATTTTACCCAGGCATGGGTGAGGTCCGAGACCCTAGGGGGGGGGCCGTAGGGGGAGGCCGATTCGTGCTCTGGTCTAGGAGGGGGCCAAATGGCCAATTTTCGACCTGAGGGGGGGCCAAATAAAAAAGCCGTTTTTCGGCCAAATACGGCCATTTTCGGTCAAATTCGGGTTAAATCCGGTTTATTGGGGCCTAATTTAGTTCGAATCGTACTTAATTCGGTTAAAATCGGGTTAAAATGGCCAAATTTACGGAAAATTACCGAAAATTACCAAAAATATCCAAAAAAATTGCCGCCGCGCTTCGCGCGGCGTCAATTTTTTGCCCAGTTTTTCCTTCGATCCTAGGGGGGGGGCCAAATCACACTTTTTGACCTTAGGGGGGGGCCAAATCAAAAGGCCCCCCCCCCTTGTGCATCCCTGGTTTTTCCATTAATTTTGTTTTTTGATTAGAAAATATTTAGAAACCTTCAGACAATAAGCAGTGAATAATGGAAAGGAATAAATGAAAAGATTACCTGAAATTACATTAATTGGAGTATAGTCTGGCAATGAATGCCGAGTCATAGGAATACCACATTTGATTCCTCTTCAACTATGTTTAAGAGCATAAAAACATTTCCAAAAATAAATAAAATTTATTCATAATTTAATAAACGATTTAAGAGTGAATTAAAAGTGAAAATAAAAGAAAAATAATAACAATTGACTGAAATTCTGTGACATAAAAGTCATACAGAATTCAATTCTCACCGAAATTCTTGAAATTCAATTTTCTTTAACGTCGAAAGAAAAGTGAATTTTACAAATAATTTGGAAATATATGAGGAGTCGACTGATTTTGAGTCTACTTCATATGAATGAAAAACTGTTGGGAAATGTGTGCAAACGTTAAATAAGACAATAATTGGTATAATTATTAACATTAATAATCATTTAGATGTCCAAAGAGAAGACACACCATATTTAGTTGAATACAATTAGGAAGAAATTGAAATTGAAATTGAAATTGACCTTTGACACTATTTTGGCATTTCATTTATAATTTAACATCTGTATACAGTGACTCAATTAAAGCCGGGTGTTTCCAAACTCATTAAGGATAGGATAGAATGGCTATAATTCTCAGTTTTATGAGAAACAAAATGCTTTCCAATCATTGGCTTTGATTTTGAATTGCAATCAATCGTAGAATAAATAAATTTTAACAAAAATATAAATTCTTTAAACTTTAAGTACGACTAAAATATTATTATTTGAAAAACTGATTTCAAAACAATGATTGGGTTTTCCTAAAAAAAGTTAAAATTATTTCAATTTTTTTGGACAAAATAATGAAACTCTGCCAGAAATAAGCAAGTTCAATTAACAATATTTGGATAACTAACCGTTGCTTTCAATTGACTCTCAAGAAAATAAATAAAATCATTGTTTGGAACCACTTTTAGTTAAATACTTTCAGATCTGTGAAAACTATAAATCAATGAATATTTTAAATGAGAAATAAATAATCAATTAATTAATTAACGCAAAAATAAAGTCCGTCTGAATCCAGTTTTGGCACAAAACTAATGGCGACTCTTCTATGGTTTGCCACAATTGGATTCAGACTTTGATCTCTTCGCAAATCTTGAATAACAGTTGAATTCATAGAAAACATAATTAAATATACTTTTGGACTAAATTTGGATCAATTGGCAAACTTCTCCATCGGAGGAAAGTCTTCGTTAACAGAGCTGTCAGATATCAATCCGTGTTCGCACCGTTTCTCCCAATATGAGGCGCGTCTTAATATTGAACGACTGAATTTACGCTCACCATTAGACTTGTTGTTCATTACAGGCGGCGGAACGGGAGGGCCCGACATTAAGCTACTGGAATTGCTTTCGTCTGAAGCATACCTAAAATGACATAACTTTTAGTTTAGTAAATAAATAGTTGCGGATAAACCGACCCTTCATTTGTTGGACTGCAGGCAGTGGACGGATCACTGGATTCGCTTTCAATGAGACAAACGGGAGGGTTATTGCTCTTATTGTGACCATTTATACCGATTCGGTTGCGTTGAGTGCGGGGAAGGTTTAAGTGAGACATTTCACGAAACTCTTTTGTCAAACTCCTTGCAGTCAGACTATGGACCTGAAAATTGAATCATTTCGTCACTTCTTATGATTAATTACATTTTTAATTAACACGCCTTAACATTAAACTTATCATTAATTAACCTAGATTATATTTGATTATCATAGATTACATATACAATATGTATATATATTATCATATTTTATCAAAATAGTGACATTTTATGACAAATAATTACTCGGATTAAAAGCTATGGTTATCTTAATCGACGGCTAATTAACTCATAATAATTAAAACATTTGTTTTTCAGAATTTTCTCATATTTTAGTCATCAGAATATGTGAACCGAAATAATATTTTCATATGTTTTCAACACAATTGAAAAAAAAATTAAAATTGAGAACAAAATTATCTAAAAATCGAATGTATTTGAGAAGAAAAGAATAAATTGAGGAAACAATACCTTGAAGTTTGATTGTGTCGACGGATATATATTTTTGGGAATATTATTGAATTTAGTCTCAGAGAAGCTGTTCTTTCGTTTGATATCAACTAATTTGGGAGTTCTGTCAATTGGTTCTTCATTTGATGCAAATTTGTTGACCAGATCTTTAACGGATGGCAGCAAAGCGTCGGAATCCGAGAGAACTAATTCGCTCTCAGTTTCGTTGGAATTCTTATCCGTCGAGTTGTCGGATGTCTGGGAAGTCTCTTCCGATAGCTTTCGTTTGGTTGAACTAATATCAAAATATTTTGAATTCCAATATTCCTAATAAATTACAACAAAAGTGGTATTAAAATAATTTTCAAAATGATTAACGAAATTATTCACATTTTCATCGAACGAACGGAGAGCTTCCTCTTTAATGGGTGTTTGTGCCGATTGTTTCACATAATACTCCCTCTGATATCGACTAAAATCTTTAGACTTGGATGAGAGGAATGAATTGTCGATATCTTTCTGGTCTTTCTTTTCTTCAATGACTTCCGGTGAGGAATCGTCGCTAACACTGGAGACCTGAGCTCTACTTTGAATTCTCGAATTAAGATTCTCAATAGAATAGGGATTATCTTTCCATTCGATATCAGGGATTTCCCACTTTTTATGCTCTCTCTCGGCAATTGTGCACAGAATGGGATTTGTCAACAAAATTATATTTTGGTCCTCAGTTTGCTCTTCAATGAGCCTCTCATTGATCTGAGAATTAGTTTCAAAACTTTGAGACTAAGTTAATAAAAATAAAAAAATATTAGAATCAAATGAATTGAAGCGGAAAGAGTTGAGTTGAGCACAACTTTTAGTACCTGTGCTGCAAATCTGTTATTTTCAAGTTCAGCGACTCTTTCAGCCCAAGTCCGCTGAATAACAAGTGGACGAGTTTTGAACTTTTCATGCTTTGGATTAGTAGAGACACCCTTTCATGCGAAGAGGGAAAGACAGACAACCGATTCATTTGTTAATTCATTTCAAAGATTTGACAGAATTTAAAAAAAACGAAAAACAAATATTTTGATGACTTTTGACTTACTTTTGGTTTCAAATTTCGTTTATTTGCAGACATTTTATTAGTATTATTAATATTATTGAAATTCGAGTTTTCGACTTTCAGATTGAAGTCACACCAGTGGTGTCCACAACTATTATAGACGACACAAGAGTACTGAGCGCTGAACTCAGGGCTCGTTTTCCTGATTTCGAGAACATTTTCTTCTCCGCTCTGAAAAATGCGAAAATTTTCGTCTGATTTTAAAATAGTGTCGTTTTTAAACCAGGAGAACGACAGGGGTTTAGTTCCTTTGGCTCTACAGCAGAACTGGACCACAATCCCCGACTGAACGCACGCGTCTCCCGGCATAAGAACCAAATGTGGGTCACTTTTAGCACTATTTTGATTGTCTCGAACCTCTTTTGGCAGATAATTAGGCACTTTTGTAATCATTTTCACGTTTGGCTTAATTTTATTGCCCACAGCCTTAGTTGTGATCACTTTGTTTGCCATCAACTCATTGTTCGCACCATTGATTGTGGGCACTGTTGAGACAATTGTCGGCATTCTTTCTCTGGCAGTAATTTCTTTGTTTATTTCGTGTTTAACTTCTTCGCCATTAATTTGATTGTTTTGAACATCACTTTCGTTATCGCTTTCATCGTCTGAGAACTCAAGTGAACCGTAAGAGTTGTGTTCCGAGAGTTCCGACAATTCGTCGACTTCTCTGTCGCCGACGGAGACTCTGGTTTTGTCGATAGGATTAGGGATAAGCATAGAGACGGGCAGTTGGGCCAAAACCATAGCCATATATCCGATCATAATATCGGATTTGTTGTCACATTTTTTCCTTTTCTGGAAGAGCCAATTCTCCTCCCAGTTGTGAAGGTCTGTCCATTTGACAGCACTTTCTTGTTGTATGTCTTCATTAGTGTCAGAGCCGTAAATATTAGTCTCAATAAAATCGATGCCCGCCTCAGGAAATGGCACTTTTCTAGGATTTGTTGGTGAGCTGAGGACTGGCAAATCATTGTATTCATCTTCATCTGAATACTCTTCGGTGGTGGTGGTTGTGATCTCTTCGACGGAATTGATTCGCCACATCCTCGACCGACTTATTAGTTAATGGATTAGTTGTATGGCAAAGGAATTCATATTTAGTTTACTGGCATTCATAGCCCGCAGCCATTTATTACAGTTATTGAGAGGCAGTCCAACCAAAGGACTCGACTCCACTTCACTCGAGTAGAGGCTATACTCAACTGAAAACTGCTCTTTCAGGTACTCTTTCAGGTAGTTTCAGGTGAGAAAACATAAAGCAAACCATACGAGAGGTTAGGTTTTATTAATTTACAATTCAGTTCAAACTCGATATCCAAACAGTTTATTACTCAAGGGATGTATGAAGGGATGGACCAACAATTTCACGATCACTCAGCCCTTCAATAACAACACAATTAGATAAACTTCAATACATTTACATTAATTTATACACAGTTTACACACTGTTAGTCACAAATTGACACAAAACACAATATAACAAAATCTAAACTAAATTCAAATCAAATTATTTTAACATTTATTTCACTCTTCAAACAAATATAGAACCGAATAAACGCTTCGTTTATTATATAAGACTTTCTTAACCTTTACTCAACTTATTTGTCAAACTTTTGGTTAATATAATTATAATGAGAAACACTTACAACATAATTGACTTTACGGGGATAGGGATGAGTAAATAGCATACTATCCACCAATTCAGAGGGTTAATCAAAATGTGGAGAATGCTAGGTCGATTTTCGGTTATACCTCATTAGCAGCTGCTCTCTGATTATAATTAACATTGAATGCAAACTCAAAATGAATAGGTTCTGAGCAAATTATTTTCGTAACCATTTCCACCAAAGCACAGGTATAATGTATGAGAAAAGGTTTGGTTGCAGTTATATTCAGATGTTTGGCCTCAAAAGTTGACAATTATCTCACTCTTTGATAAGAGTTTTCAATGAATTGTCAGTTTTCCGAATGTTTTATTCATATTTTACTCATTCAATGTGTTATTGAAACACATTTAGAGCTTTAATTTTATAACAATTGTCACGAATTCATATGAAAACAGTATAAACGCATCCATTCATTAGTGATTCGCAAAAATTCTCTAAACAAACAATTTTATTGACTTAATGAACACACAATTGTCTAACGATTAAAGAATAGCTATTTTCCCAATATATTTAACTTTCAAAACAATAGCCTATAAATTAAGTTTCAAAATCTGAAATCCAGAAAATAATTATCAAAATAACGGAATCTAAAAAAGTGTTATCAAAACAAAATAAAACCAAATCTAAACCTTGAAAACGAGATAACAGTATAGGAATTAATTTGTAATCAGATCAGACATTTGTTTTTAATGTCAAATATCTGACTTCGAGAATATTTTTTTTCGCATTTAAGATAAAATCAGATCATATTTTAACCGTTTTATTCATATAAATAGCCGGGTATCCAATGCTTGATAAGAATGTAAGAGGTGTTCTAGGCCATTCTCTTAATCAAGTCAATATTATTCAGTCAAATGTGGGAACACCTGAATGAAACTTAAATCCAATTGATTTGAAAACATTTGAAGCAATAAAAGTTTGGACACAAATTCAATTATATTTTTATTTAATCAAAAGAATTGATTTTACTTCAAATGAAGTGAATTTCTAATGATTTAAACTTTATTTACATAAATTTTAAAAATTTCAAAACTAATTGATATTTGATATAAATACAGAATCTATTTAAGGGTTTTGTTAGATTCGAGCAAATCTTTTGCCTCATTTATTTTTGCCGCTAAATATGGAGAACCGCCTGACATATGAACATAGGATTAATCGGTTAAACTGATTACAAAAGTGGTTAAACAGACCTCTGTCCGGATGATTCAAAAGCATAATCCTTTTGTGAGCCTCTTTTACCTTCAGTTTACTGGCAGACGGACTGATGCCCAGGACAAGACCGGCTTCCCTTCGGTTCATCTTTGGGTCAAAGCCTCCCCTATAGTACTTACTGTTCGCAAACGACTGAAAACATTACAATTATTTTAGACTTCAATTCAATAACTGTTTTATTAAAAGCAATAAAAAATAGCTATTAATTTGCCTCAAATTAAGGCTCAAATAAAATGGATTTTGTTTTGAAGACAGGACTGGAGATGACTGGACAGGACTTACTCCGGGACTTGGAAGAGATTTGTTGAAAAGTTCACCGAAAACCTTGGATCGTCTCAAAAGAGCCCGACCTATAAATTTAATACAATGTTTAATAATATCATTGTATCAAGATAATAAATTATTAAAATAATGTGTATTGAGAAGTTTGAGCATGTTGCTTTTTAAAAATTACCTCCGAATCCAATGGCAGCTAAGGCCAGACCAGCGGCGACGGCAGTCGACTAATCAAAACAAATATTGTATTTATTGAGAGTTTTTGAGATAATATCGAAATGAATTACCATTGAATCAAATGAGAGAATAAGAAGAAATGTATTTAAGAATCGGATCCAAAGACAGAAAACGTGAGGTAAACAACAATTCAATGATGTAATACATATTTGACGTCACTTTATATCACACTTAAAACGTTTCAAAATTTTTATTTTTATTTAATACTAAAAGTTTAGGCATTTATTCATTTGTTTTCTTAATTTCTTAAATATAATATTTGTTTAATTTAACTAAATAATGTGAGATTAGCATGCTCAAATATATTACTACTTATAGGATCAATAAAAACAACGAAAGATTTCGGTGGATTAAAAAAACAGAACGTATTTATTGAGCCTTAATTTTAATGAAATTATTGAAATAATTGGTTTTTGTTTACATTTTTATGAATGAAATTAAAAAATGAATTTGAATTCAATAACAATTCAATTATTATCTCAATCTATAAATGTGTTAATGATATCCAAAAAAACTAAATTTCAATCAAAGTTTATTCGTTTTATTTGAATAAATATTAATAATAATTCAAATTATAATTATCTAAAAAAGATTATAATCACTAATTAGCCGAAGAAGTGATGAATATTTGTCTTCAAAGATGAATATTATTAAACTTTCAGCCAAACAATCGATCGATAGTTTTGTTAACGATTTATGTTTTTGTCTCATATTTTCATAAATCAAACCATATTTGCCTTCATTTCAATTATTATTTATTAATATTTCGTTTTTATCTTTTTGTATGAAATGATCTCTACTTTTGTTTTCTATATTTTTATCTAAAATAATGAAAAATAATGACTTTTAAAAAGTTTGTTATTTTATAATAAATTCGTTGAAATAATTCTAGAATTGATTTAAACTAATTATTCCTCATTTTGTTGTCTAACTATTAATTCCAATAATAATTACAATTCATTCAATTGTTTTATATTTCATACAGAAGTCTCATTTCGCTCGTCTTTTGGAGAGTTATGATTGGAGGCCACAACTGAGGGAACGGGTGTCGGCGCGTCTACTCTTATGGTAATACCACAGTCCTCTTCGTCGTCCTCCTCCCTCATTGTGGACAATCTCTTCTGTTCCTCCTCAGTCTTGGCGTCCTTTTTGTTTCCTCTTTTCTTCCCATTTCTAAAATTAAATCTCAAAAGTTTTCAAATTAAGTGAAATTAATGAAAGTCTTACCCATTCTTTGACTTTTGGGTTTTGTCGACAATTTTCTGAATGCTTTGGTCGATGCTCTTCCAGGCGCCGCTCTTTGCCAACTGTTCCGTTATATTTATAGAACAGGGCTTATCATTTTCCGCATTGAATTTGTCGACCGGGATCTTAAGAATATTTCCATTGGCCAAAGGAATGGCCACATTGCCTGAGCTGGCGTTTGGAATCAGATTTCCGCCCTTTTTAACCTCTTCGGCCTCTTTTTCCAACTTTTCCTCTTCTCGTTTGCGTTTCGTGTGTTCTGGCATTACGTCGTCCAACAGTTTTAGTTCGTTTCGGGTGAAGAAGAAGTCCAGTATTTTTCGGAGAAAAATTATAACTACTAACTGATGGGGAATGGGTTCGAGAAAAGGGGCGAAGAGAAGGTGCGTCAAACCAAATATTTAAATTGAGGTTCAATTTGCTTACCATAAGAGGGAATGCAATGGATGTCGGTTTATATGACTTAACACACCATAAAAGAACAAAACATAATAATTGGATTAAAGTGAAAACATGGACTTTAATGGTGGGCACGTGTCTGAGGAACATATAGTCCGGCTGATACTTCTGCGGCATAAACATTATCAGAATTCGATCGAAAAACTAAAGAACCGAATGTCCGTCAATTCAGAGATCTTTCAATACTTGTCTCAAATGTCTTACTTGTGATCCTTTGAGAGATGAGGTTCCCATATAGAGGAATACACCGAAGAGGACAGGCATCGGAATTCTTTGAAGTACTGGTGTGAAGAGCACTGAAAGTCCAACTAATGTAAAAATGCATATATGAGTGACGCGCTGTTCGCGAACGCCTAGAAATTGTGGTTTCTCTCCCGGGGCCGCACATTCCGACTCCATTTTCAATGAGTTGACGTGAGTCATGGAAAGAACAGTGGCCGCTACGAACCAGGGCAGTCCCATTATTGAGCAAATCGCTATGAGAAGCGACAGCACAAACAGGTCTAAGTGATAGCCACAGCCTTTCTATTAATGTAAAAAATTTAATAATTAATTAAATGACAATTAAGTTGAAAATCTGTGAATACTTTGAGCTTATATTCCTTTCTGTTGATAATGACAGCAGTTATCTGTTGATCCATAAATATGAGGATTGTTGCCAACAGAGCCGGCAATGGGGTTAAGGTAAGCAAATACCAGGGATTCTTATCATGAAAGAAGGGAACCAACCATCCTCTATCATCCAACGTAGGCTTTAAAGACAATACGGTTAGACTCTTAGATACTTAAAATACGGTTAAATTGGAGCGAAGGCTTACACTGAATTTGTCGGGAACGTAGAGTTTCGGAGTCCGGATATCAATCCAATTGTCAAACAACGTCATGGAAGCGATCGAAATAACGACCGCAAAATCACTGATTATTTGGCGAAACTTTGTCGGAAAGAATGTAGACGTCTTGAAGTCCTTAAGCATCACCGAAATGACATAAGTGGCCGAAAACAGAATTACTGACAACAGGAAGACGTCTGGAGTATAGTTGGGTGTCTCACAACCAATGCCCGCCAGATCTCCGCCATAGGATTTACAGTTCTTCAGTTCATTTTCGTTGCGTTCAGTCGATTGAATCAAATACTGACTTTGGTTGGGATACACACAATGACAGGTGTAATTGAGAGGGACAGTACTCCTAGTTATAGGGTTATCTTGTCCTATTTGGTAGAGCTATCAGAGCCAACAGACACCCATTAAGTGATTTGCCATTCTTTCGAAGGACAGTCGTCTTACGTTTTGAATGGCTTTATAGATGAAGATAACGGATATAAGTGTTGCGAAGTTTTCTTCTGTGAAACGAGTTATATAACAGACGAGAGCACTGGCATCCATAGCCACCAAAATCATTAGAATTACGGCCACACATAAACCAATCCATAACCGAAGACTCAGGTAATGAAAATCTTGTGATCTATTGTTTGAATTCATATGAAATTAAAGCGAAAATGGATTCAAAGAATTGTTGATTACTTGCAAAAGTCATATAGAATCGTCTCGAATATGAGTACAGGACCTGTACTGCCCAGAACTGTGAGGGGCTGACCGCTAAAAAAGCCGTAAGCGAGTCCGCAGACCAGACCACTCATCAGGCTTTCCATCGTTGCCTTATTTGAGGACACAATTGTTTTAAGTGTTTTTCTAACATTTGATTTGATTTAAGGCTAATTTGTTGAGTGATTGACATGTTTTGTGTTTTTAGTCATCAATCAATCGCTTACAATATTATTTCCGGTCGCCTCTCCTAATAGACCCCCGAATGTGATAATTGGTGTCAAACACGCGAAGTATAAGAAAAATATTGATGCGATTGATTGTAGAACTAAGGCATCCTTGAAGTCAGACCAATACCAGGGAAGCTTCCGTTTTATATCGTTTATTAAACCTCCAAAAAGTCTAAAAGATTTCCAATTTATATGCAATTTTAGATCAGATAAATGTGAGGCCATACCTCCCCGTCCTTTTTAGGCCATTGGCCTCTCGTTCCCGTTCCTCCTCGTCTTCAGAAGACTCGTGTTTAATGTCAATGTTTTCGTGCTTTTTTCGCGCCTCTTGTGATGGCAATTGATTGGGGGGTTCGATGCGAATACTTGGATCCCAAGCTCCTGGAGGTAGAATTGTGACGGCATCGAGGAATTCGTCCACTCCTGACAACAGATCCTCTCGACTTTTGGCTTTGTAGGCCACGTCATGGAATACCTTTCGTTTGACAAATTTAAAACACTTATAATTGAATTGAATAGAATTGAGAGATGACTCACTTCATCGGACATAAGAGTAGCCATGGCTCGACCCACTTCATGGTAACGGCCAGGAATGCTATCATTTCAGAGGATATCATAAATTAATCAAAAAGTAATAACGATTACAACGATAGCAATCATTATTTGAGAAAACATTAGTTATTAATAACTTATTATAAAATCAATGACTGAAAGCATTTCTAATCGAATTATAGACTATTATTACGAAACTTATCTTTTATTTGAGTGAAAGATTTAAAACATAATCTCATTAAACATCAAATATTAAATTAATCAAATAAATGGAAAATTAATGGTCTCTAAGTTGACAAACCTGTGCGGCCCGAGCAAAATGAAGAGAAACCTGGTGGGCACAGGTACTTCAGTCAAGTCACCCAGGTGACAGGCTTGATTCAGACGAACAAAACCCGATATCGAATGGTCCAGAAAATCGATTTCTCCGACGAGAATATTATCGGCTTCAGAACCGGGCGGTATTTTCCGCATAAAGGCCTGATTGAGCTGTTGTTGAGTTGCACACAATTTTTCACATTACTTAAAATTTTCGTCTAATTTGATAATAAAATTCTGATTGAATTGAAAGTAGCAAACCTTGTGCTGTAGATCGGAACTGGAACTGGCATTGAGTTCAGTGGGCAACTGCCCCGTCGATGCAGAATTAGATTGAGTCTGATTGTTAGTGTGCAGGTGCAGCGATGTGACGCTTGGACTGTTGGGCAGACCCTCGTGACCGTTGTTACCCGCTATCAGTGATAATTACTTTAATATTTCGTTAATTTTTAAAATTTTTGATTAATTTCTAATAATTTCTAATAATTTCTAATAAATAGATAAAAACTAAATGAGTGCTCATTTCAATGGATTTGACGTTAGTTTAAACCGAAGGTTAGAATTTCAAGAGTTAGTAACGGATCAGCTCTGGTATGAAACACTACAATCAGAATAGAACCTGGTTTATCCAAAGAGAGTCCTAAAGTGCTTTGAAATGAAAACTTTCTGAATGGATTCCACTCAGAATTTGGGGGCGAAGAGCTCTCGCCATCCAAAAGATCTATTATTTCGAATCATTTTTACCATAAATTAAAAGTGGTTTTTGAAAATTCATTAAACATTTTGAGAAATGACTTGAAATTGAAGTAATGAATGGGAACTGAAAAAAAGGACTTACTGTGAGAGCCAAACATACTTTTGCTTGAGTTTCGGCCGATGTCTGCCAAAGACCTGATTAATGGAAGTCTATTTCTGCTGTCATTCTTGTCGTGTCTTTTTTCGTGTTGGTGTCTGTGTCGGCGAAGAAGCGCTTCCTTTACTTTATTTTTCATATCAAGAGATAGTTGTCCGCAATTAACCATATTTTCGAGAACTAAATCTATTGTTTTAAATAAATTAATAAAATTCAAATCAAATATCAAATGTTTGACTGACCGGCGATTTGGTCTAAACTACTGCCCTCGAGATCTAATAAGACGGTTCCGTTAAGTATACAACTTCTCAATTCAAAGAGTGAGTGCAACGATATGGTGGCCACATGTGGTTTCGACCACCGGTCACCCCCTTCCTCTACATCCTCTTCAAACTTAATCCATCTTTGAAATAAAACAGAGTTTGAGTGAGTGAATTACCATGCATAATTACAATTTGTTGGGAAAAAAGCCAAAATATCAGAGCAAATAAAAGTTGAAAACAAATAGAATAAGAAAACAACAGAATTAGAGTTATCTTTGAATTCAAATTAAATTTATTTTCATTAAACACTTTAAATGTGTTTAAAATTTGTCGAAAGCCTTTCGAACTGACATTTGTCTAACTTTTAAATCATTGAATAATAATAATAATAATAATAATTGAGAAAAATATGTTTAATATTCACTCAAACATAACTCCAATTATATATTCAATTTAAAGAATGGTATGAAGGAAAGACCTGGCTGTTTCTCTCCACTCAAGGTCTTCACCATTAATGTAAAGTTCTTCTAATTCACTGAAAAGAGGATGTGATTCATGAGCGCCATCCATGTCATCTTCGCCCAGAATAAACTGCACTCTTTCAGCTTTCATTGAAGTGATGATTAATTGAGTCATTAATAGATTAATTGATTTATATATAATTTAATTAAATGGAAAAACATGTGATTCAAATACCAGGTCTTATATTTTGAGGGTTTTCCTCCGCCCGATCGCCGTCTTCTTTCTTTTTATTGCCATTCTTGTGGTGTTTGTGTCTTCTGCGATGTCCTCGGCGACCATAAGTGGTAGGCATCTGGAATCCATAGGTGCAATACACAGTCAGCGCTCTGTGTCCTAAAAGTTTATAATAAGTTTAGTTAAACGCAATTCTAATTAATTCTAAGCTTTTATGAAAATCTTAAGTAAACAAAAGATATATTTAGAGATTAAACCAAACATAAGCTGATTATTGTTTTGCAACTCATTCTTAAATAAACTCAAATCGTCTTAAATATATATTAAGTGATCCAAACATTTCTATCAAAATATTAACTCACTATAAATCACTCAATGGAATAACTTTTGCTGGTTTGGAAGCACCTAGAATGCTTTATATTTCAAGCTATTCAAGCAAACAACTTGCTCATCCTATTATTTGCTAATAGGTTTGGAGTAATTGATATCCAAACTAACTATTGATAAAAATTTGAATAAATGAATCATTGATTCGAAGTTTGGTTTATAAGCAAATCATAAATTTTTTATTGAGAAAAATCAATTTATTTGAAACAAATCGACTGAAAACCAGTCTTTCAAACAGAATATTATAAAAACCAATTCTTTATTAAATACGAGACTAAAATATCGCTGAGAAAAGTGTGTTATTTGAGTCAAAAAATAAAAATAATTTGTTTCTTATGTAATTTTATTACGAAATCTCTTGACTTTATATGAATGCGTTTTTCAGTTGTGTTTTGTTTTTTGTTCAAATAAATGAAAACATATTTCGGTTGAGTTATATCAGAGGCCAAAAGTCTTTAGTCTTATGTCATAACTATATTAGGAATCATTTGATTTGCGACTAATTTCATGGATTATTCACAAAATATATAAACTTTGGAAAAGTGTTTATGGATTGAAAGGAAACGAATTGAAAGCAATGAATATAAGAGAGGATGTGTTGGAAAGTCTCAGAGCTTTCGTCCAATGCTTAAAGAAAATCAATATTCGATCCGTTCTTTCAATCAATTGTTTCCATCAAATGATTGTAATTATGATTTCAATCATATAAAGTAAACTTAAATCAATAGTTTTCCTCAATTCAATTCAATGGCCTAAAAATCAAAGTGAGCAATGTAATATTAGAGAGCAAATTCACAAACCTTCGAAATCCTTATCAGTATAGCTGGGGTGTGATGTGAGAGCACCGGGATCTTTGGCCACTTCATCGGAATCAGTGGTCCGTTTTGTTGGCTCCATTGGATCAGTTTTTGCTATAATTCAAGTAAAAAGAGGGAACAAATCGATAGTCTGTCGACGGCATAGACAGCACAGCATCGAAGAGAAGTAATGCTACTCAAAGCCATACCAATCCTTTTAATAGCCTTAAGCACAGGCAAAACAGGTGTGAATGTCAGTCACCACTTCATACATGTGTGCACTCATTGAAGATTGAGATTAAACTCAAATATTACGAGAATTTTCACCAAATGTTAGGCATTGGGAAACCCCACAAATTGAGGGCTTATACGGCGTTTGTTTTATAACCAGTGCTTTAGTGTAAGTTTTTTGCTCCCATAGAGAAAGCACTGGAATGAGGACTCAACCGGAGCTGAGAGCAGAATGAGAGCTGACTGGGAGCTGACTGAGAGCTGTCTGAGGCGTTGCGTCCCTTTTGATGGTTAACCGCTATAATGTTCTTACGAAGAGTTCAAACAAATACTAAATTAAGAAACTAAATGACTTTCAGTCCATCCATTGAGAGCTGAATAAACAGATGGAATCGTGAGTCAAATGATTAAAAACAGAGTAAATCAGTGGACATATCGACCGACAATTGAAACGTTTTGCTCACATTAGAGCTGAGCCGACATAATATTGAATACTATGAAGCGATGCTTCGCTTAAACATTGAATTGACGCAAACATTGCTCTAATAATACGAATCCCAATGAATGGCATCTTTGGATCAAAAGAACTCAGCCCTCAGAGTCTGTGCCCCTGCGCTTGCATTGTCGTCACTGCATCGCGCATTCACTACTGCGTTTCGCGTTGCTCAGGGCTAAAAAATACTGACCTTTCCATGAAGGGGCTCCAAATTGGCTCCAATTGATCTCTCCATCAAATAATACCCAAATTATGAATTTATTTATTGATAGAAAAATTACAAATTATCAGTAAATTGATTGAAATATTATTAGATATTCGATGAATGCATCAAAATTTGAATCAATTTTAAGTCGATTCCAATTTAATTAACAGAAAAGAAAATGCAATTAAAATATAAGTAAAACTAAAGCCAATCGTGATTTCAGTTCTTCGATAATATCATCAAATAATAGCTGGCATTCGATGCGAACGTAATTAACAAAAATTATATAAAATCTAAATTAGATATAAATCACAGACAAAAAAAAAACATTTTTGTATTCGTTATATGAAATCATTTGAAAGCAAAAAATGTTATAAAACATTTGTCACTCAATCAGACTTTGTTTTCAAATCATTTAAAAATATTAATGAATTTGAAAGTATTCCGAAACAGTGATCACTCTATTAGTTATGCGCCGTTTGATAGACATCCAGTCAATTGGCATAACTTTCAAACTCAGAGAATACATTGATTTCTATCAATTTTGAGATAAGAGAATACAGAATATTATTTGAATGAATGGCATAAAGTTTGGGTGAATTTTAAAATTACATATTGAGAGAGATATCAGATATTAGAGATATATTAGACTAGATATTAGATATTATTAGATATTATCCGTATATCATATGATATGATCCATCAGTTTATATAAATATTCAAATTATGCCAAATATGAGAAAATGCTTTATAAGTATAGAAAGTTTGAGAAAACATCGAAATTCAATTCAATTTCAAATACACTAAAATTGTATGCGTTTTGAGAGTAAGTATTTAAATAAATTATATCAAAAGTCATTACAATTATTACTCCAAATGACGTTTTGATCGAATATTTGTGGTGTTGTGACCGAAGTCAGACCATATTCTTAAATATAGCGCACTATTGGAAAGACTGGCTCTGAATACTTCAACTGAAAGCTTATGGCAATTAAGGCTATGCTATGACTTCTTTTCAAAGACCACTTTCTTATCAGTGTTTAGCCAATGAGACGACAATTTGCAAGTTTAAAAAAAATTCACTTTAGTTAAGAGAAGAGCTCAAGATTTGCAGATTAAAGCTTAAAATATAGCTATCAATAGAAATAAAATCATAAGAAACTAAAAGAACTGGTCATTAGACGACCTTATAGTCAATGATAGAAACATTTGGAGCACTTTGTCTATGAATTCTTGATTACAGCGTAGAAACGATTCGTAAATAAATAGCAATAAATAACTAAATAATTGGTTAAATCATTAAAAGCTGAATAAATAGCATTAAAATTGTTTACAACTCTAATGCATAAAACATAAACTTTATATTAAATATCAAATCATTTCATAAAAAACTATTTTCAAAATTATCGTCAATTAATTGAAATAAACCTCAATTCAAATCACAATTAAATGTTATTTCTTTTTAATCTTTTCCTCCCTTTTCATCAGTCGTTCCCTAACTTTTTGTTCCTTTTCCACAGCTTTTCGTTCCCTTTCGACCTCTGCTTTGAATTCTTTGATTTTCTTTTTAAGGAGTGAGCGATCAGTACTGTTAGTGACTCCCAGACTCTGAAAATTAAATTCAATTAAAATAATTTCAAACAAAAGACTAAATGATTGACAATACCTTGAGTTGAGTGCTGTCTAAATGCAAAAGAAAAGGTCCGGAGATTTTTCTTTCTTGAAATTTGTGGACATAAGCCTCTAAATTAAGAGCAGTTAACCATTGAGTGACTTCTTCTACACTCCAATCATAAATGGGGTGATTATTACGTCGATATACTTTTGGACTGTTTTCGTATTCATCCAAAGCATGTGTCGGACTGTTTAAGGAAGTCGACGATGAAGAGGAATGAACTGAGTTGGGAGACACCGGAGCTGATAAACGCTGTGCATTATTATGAGGAGGATTTGGCGAAGAACTTGAAAAGCTAGAAGTGCTCGAAGAGTTGGCCGATACTCGCTGTAACTCATTCTTATCGCCGATCGGTAAATACAATTGATTTGATGTCGAATGAGAGGTTCGATCGATGGCCGGACTGCTCGGATCGCTCTTCACTACGATTTCTGACTCGCTCTTCACATATGAGATGTGCTGTCTTCGCGGGGAATCGCTTTCACCGACGACTTCGACTGATCCTGTGCTTGAATGGCGTCTCATTGATGGAGGCTGTCTGTTGGCGAGACTGCCTCTGGAGGCTAACTCTGCCTTTTGCTTGGCTACAGTGCTGTCCAATAACTCGGTTTGACTAATACTGAGATTCTCTTTGAATGTAAAACTCAGGTCAGTATTGGTCTGCGATTCGACACAATTCGGGTCCAATAAAATTTCTTCTAATGATTGCGATAAACGCTTTTCTTTTTGTTCCGATTGATTTTTGACCACAAAATTGGACACAATTTCATGTAAACAGCTCTGAGTAGTGACCGGAACATGAATTCCTGCGTTTCTTTGAACTTCGAGTAGTCTTCTCTCCAATAAAATGATGCGATCTTTGAGAACACGGACTAAAGCAGTGTATTCCTGGTCTCTTTGTTCAATCATTTGGATGTGAACCTCTTCCTTATAACTCATTCCCTGTTCCTTTTGTTGCAATTCTTTGATAAATTTCTTGGATTTGTGGTACTTCTTCTCAAGGGTTGTGTATTGGACTTTGATGTCTTCGAGAAGTCTGTTGTACTGTTCGACGTCCTTTCGGGCGGAAACGATCGCACATTCGTTTTGCTTCAACTGAACCAAAGAGTCCTCCAATTGTTTCTGGAGTTCACACACTTTCTGTTCGTGTCTTTGCCTGAGTTTAACCATTTCTTCACTGAGCGCTGAATTTTTACACTCATACTCGTGGAGACGAATTTTAAGTATATCGATGTCATCCCTTTCATCCCTTTCGTCTCTGCTATTGATCTCTTCGGTAGACGTGAAGTGTTTACTTTCGCTTATATTTGAAGCAATCGTTTCATTAATAGATTCGCTGTTTTGAAAATTTGAATCAAAAGCCGAATCGAAATCATTTGAATTCATTTCTTCTTCATCTTTGGCTTCGATTGTCGAGGAAGACATAAACACCTCTTTTGAAGAATCGAAACCGTTTTCATTATTATGTTCTGATTGTAGTGATTGAGAGATGAGTTGTGCGATTTCACTGTTAGAATTGTCTCTCTCCCGACCGATCAGGAACTGAACCAAACCACTGGTAGAACGCAATACTGAGGCCGCGTAGGCCTGAGTGACCCCAACTAATGAGTTGCCGTCGACTTCAATGATCTGATCGTTTACTCGTATCCTAAACAAAGAGTTCATATAATCATATAACCAAACAATGAATGCAATTAATACCGATTGTCGCGATGGGCCGAACCATTCTCTGTAATTGTCTTCACAAAGATTCCCAGCTTTTCAATGCCAGCGTCAGCCCCGACACCCATTCTATTGGAAGGTTTAATGAAAATTACAATTTAATCGAAAAAGAGAATAAATAATTACCCAATTATGCTGAGTCCGAGTCCGTCGATTCCCTTCATTATTTCAACGGGAAAGACATCCATTCTTTCAATGCGTTTCTCTAATTCATACTCAGCTGAGGCCACCACTGGATCCACGTCTTCATTGCGTCGGTCATAGTCTTCAACGGAATGCGTTGAATACACTTTCATTGGATTAGAGCTGAACTTGACTTTTGATTTCTTTCGCGGCGGAACCGGACATAAAAGCATTGAAACACAATCTTCGTTCTCTTCATCGCTATTCTCTGGAAGTCCAGGGGTTTCGACATAGAAATGTCCGTCAGGTAACAAATGGTATTCGACGTCGTCTAAGATAATAGTGGTCTCACTGTTGGTCGTCGACAGATCATTGGCGGCATTAGCTTCTCCGCCACAGATCTCTTCAAATTCATTCTCTCCGTTGGAAACAGCGATCGTATTATCGATAAACCGAACGCTCCGATTCTCGACACCCATTAGTAATGAAGAATCCGATTGTCGCAGATCTTCGACGCAGTTTTGTTCGCGTTTTAGTTCCAACTCATCGGTGTTGGCGCTTAAGAGGCCCTCCATTTCTGTTTGCAACTGTTCGTCAGTGAACAGGTCCTGCCATGACTTACGACTCAATAGTTTTTGTGCCTCTTCTTCGGTCATCATTTCCACGTCATTAAAACACTCGTCGAAGTCAACGATATCTGGAATGCCTGAAGTGTCGCAACTGTTTAGATCAGAAATACTGAGATATTTGTCATTCTTCTCATTCTTGGACTCTCTCTGATTGTCAGAAATCTCAAAAACAATTTTGTCGATCAATTCTTCCTTTGCAGAGGAAATTGAATTTAAGTCTTCCTCCAAATCATTGATTGCGATACTACTTGAGGTCACCGATTGGTCTCTAATTTCTGATTCTAATTGCTGTTGACTTTTAACCAAATCGCCGGAAAGTGACTGATTGGCAATAGAGCTAGAACGTCTCAGAGGAACGGGTGGTGTCTTCTCTTCTTCTATTTGGTCGACACTTTTTGAAAGATTCAGTGTTTTCCGAGTGATTGCATCCATTGGTTTGGATTTGTCTGATCGCAGTTTTTGGTCAATATTTTGTTCGTTTAAATCTGAAGTAGTTTTGGCGTTAATTCTGTTCTTATTGTTATAGATTTCATTTGGATTCTTGAGTTCAGAAGATTTCACATTATTTTCTTCATTATTAGTGATTCTGTGGTCGACTACGCTATCGATTATGTAATTGTGATTCGACTGAAGGCATGTTTTGTCAGAAATGAGTCCCTCATTGAAATGTATTTCATTTTCTTTGGTCTCAGATTTCTTGGTTTCGTTGGTCTGAAGCTTTTCAAAGATTGCTTTGGCGTTATTGAAACGCGAGACCCGACTCTCTGTCCTTCGCACCTGAGGACTGATCCCTGTCTTCAGAGAAGAAGTGCCCGACTTTAGAACGGATTCAAATTTTTCGCTAACTTTGGGAGATTTGGATCCGTTTATTGCATTCATTTTAACCGATTCTTCGGCCGGTTTTTTGATTGGGTCCCCGTTTTTGAGTTTATCTGCGTTTCCGTTAGTTATGGTCTGAGTCTTAGTCGGAACTGATTTCTGAGTTTGGATTAAATTATTTGATTTGACTTTTGATTCAGTAATGATTGACGTCTTTGTGGTTGACTTTTGGTCAGAGCTTTTAATACTATAATTATTACAATTATTATTATTATTGATATTATTATTATTATTATTATTATTATTATTATTATTATTAGTGTTAGTCATCGGAATCGGAATCTCTTTTGGCGGCGGAGGAGATAATG